>CM076719.1:1489038-1540704 GCA_038501795.1 Pseudopleuronectes americanus
TCAAACAGCCACTTAAACAGAGCTTTAAGCAGCTCTGCTCCTGTAGATGGTGACGTTGAATTCAAACCTGTCCCTGTCACATGAGGCTGTTCTGTGAGGACCATGTCAGATCTGATGTGTTGACAGGAGCGGAACATAATTCACATTTGAACCAACACAGTAACTAGAGAGTTAAATGGACCTTGATTTACCAAAGGCTCAAACCGTGACTGTAAATAAAGATCAACATCAATACATAGCTGCTGAGGATTTCATTTCAGAAACACACTAACTCAGTTTCCAGAAGAAGAGGGGGTGGGGGGGTTCGTTAGAGTAGAAATCTGTTCAAACAGAACTGGTCAGGTGCTAAATGTGATTCTCAAGGTTAAGGTGGATGAACAGAGGGAAGTGTTGTAGCTCCCACTGAGTCACACAAAGTGTCTAAAAGAGACAGTTCCTGTCGGGGGGGAAGGTCAGAGGTCAGATCCAGAACAGTCTGCGGAGCTGTTTCTTATTTCAGAGTGACGGACGCTCGGAGTCAGGGAGGTTTCAGTAGCGGGGGGGCATCAGGTGGAAACGTCAACAAGCTGTTTGCAAATAACAAGAGAAAGATCAAGCCACAGAGAGTCATGTAGAATCCATGGAGTCCAACAGACTGTCCTCATCTGTCCTCATCTGTCCTCATGGCCCCATGGAGGTCCACTGAGGTCCCTGACACAAGAGTGTCCCGACTCTGTGTTGACTCTTCTGATCTATCACCTTGACAACATGTCACCAAATCCAATGAATCCGCTCTAATCCCTCATGGTCGTCCAAGAACTGGGTTTAGTTGTAGATTCTGGACGTTCTCATCGAAGAGCCGTCTCTCATTTCTAATCAGATCTAATTAGAATCTGTTTTCAATATTTACAAGCAACTTAAGATAATGGAACTAGAACATTTGAAATCCCCTCTTGTTGGCTGAGGAAACAGGAGCAGTGGTTTGGAGTGGCAGTGGGACTGATGATCCCGACCTGGGAATGAGACCAGTGGACTCACTGCTCTTCATGTGACTCTGAGGGAGCTGCCTCCGAACTGCATGTGAAAGATCCCGTCTGTGAAAAGACTGCAAATTAAAACAGGGTGAAAAACTGAAAGTTGTGAAGCTTATGAGAAAAGCTCAAAGAGCGGGGGACTCAAGGAACACCACACACACACACACACACACACACCCCCTCCCACTCCAATGCACTTTCCACCACTGAGCTGTCTGCAAGGTCTCTGGAGGTTTAAAAGCCGCCTGCATTAGTCGTGGCTGAAAAACTTAGCTTCTGTGTCCCTGGTGCTTTTCTCAACCTTTTACTGTCCCCCCTCTCTCTCTCTGTCTCTGTCTCTCTCTCTCTCTCTCTCTCTCTCTCTCTCTCTGTCTCTCTCTCTCTGTGTCAGACCTTCACAATCCTCTTAACGCTGTGAACAGATTACACCGCGTGTTTGAAGTTCACCTTTTAGCAGGAGGTTGTTTTTTACCGTTTTTAAAACAACGTAAATACTAGTTTGCCACGTGTGAGTATCTGATAAAAAGAACAAACTCAATCCAACAGGATACACAACTGCAGGTAGAAGGTTCAGCTCATCAGACCATTTACTTTCCCTTTGCTCCTCGAAGCAGCATCTTGGTTTGTGAAGGACTATTTGCTCGATCAGGCAGATTAAAGTTATCTGAGGCTTTTGAACCTTAATCTGAAGATCACATGCATCAGACCACTCGGACTAATGAGATCAGAATATCACAAGAACTTGCTCTTTTGCTCTTTACCTTTACTTTACTGATAAGAGCTTTCAGACAAACAATCTTCAGTGCAGCTCATTCACTGTATATTAAAAGGCCACAGATTCCAGATCCAGAGAGTGAAGCCAACACAGAAACCTCTGTTTCATCCAACGACCAAACAAGAGTCCGTTTCTGTAGAAGTCTACGAGGAAGGAGGTCATGTCTCAATCTCTACTTTCCAGTCTTCTTCAATACAGCTGAAGTTCATATTGTGAATTATATTCCTCTTAGAATCAAAGATGAACTGAAGCCAACATGATAAAGCACTCTTTTCTGAGAAGGAGAAAAATAAATACAACGTTTCTGATTGGACGGGAGGGAACTATGACACAACACGAGTCCTCGCTTGAGATGGAAAGGGACGGAATCGATTGGTTCACAGCTCCACGGTGCAGCGCCCCCTCGACCACTGGCGGGTTACAGGGTCAGTAAGCAGTATAAGCACAGGCCGCCCTCGACCCATGACTTCCTCCTCCCTCCCAACACGTGAGGGTGAAAACTGTTAACCTGAGAAAACATTCAGAACGTCATTAAAGCAGCTTTCTAGGATCTTTACAGCCACAGAGGTGGAGCATTGCTGGATCCTCGCCTCTGAAGGTCAGGACGACCTTGTGGACAGAAGAACTGGTCTCAGGTCACCTTCATGTCTTCAGACTGAGGGAACTGATGAGCTGGGTGACATTCAGTGATTGTGTCCAGAAGCTCCAGAGTTTCTCATCCACTGTGTTTTTCAAAAGAAGCTGAGTTTTGTACTTTCTAGATAATGTTCTTTCCCCTCATTACTTTTTCACAGCTGCGGTTAGGACAGGCAGATTTAACTTTCCTTTGTGTCTCTGTAAATTAACGATGGTGAATGTTGCCACGGGCGTGAAGGCAGCATCTTCTCCTCCCACACACCACATCCTCCCCCTGTGGACACTCTCCATCCCATTTACCACGTTAAAGGAAATTTGATTGCCCTTCATCAGACACCTCTGTCATATCACCAGGAGCCAGATGGGGAAAGTTCATGGAAAAAGATTTTGCTGCTGTAAATTTTGATGACACTAATTTCTTGGAGGGAATAATTATAAAGGGTTCCACAAGAGGAAGTCGATGCCGCACCCCAGCTGTCAGCAGCGTTAATGAATCATTCAGCCTATGAGCCCGACGGGAGGGAAACAGCCACATCCCAGCATGCACCTGGGTCTGTGTGAGCGCACGTGTGATGATGACACCATCTGCTGCAGAGTCGACAAGCGGGAAACATCAGAGGAGACGGAGCTCAGGTGAGTTTATTACAGCACAATAGAAAACACTCATCCTGTTGTATTGTGTGAACTGCTGAGTGTGAAGGTTCAGTCGACCTGAATCAGTGGAGCGGAACTGGATTAACCCCCCCCCATCACCTCCCTGCCATTGTTAATGTGAGTGTGTGAGTGGATTGGAATCACACCCCCCACAGGAGAGTTCTCCTCTTCATCATTTATCTCCAGAGCTGAAATGACCGGTGATGGAGTCGAACAGAAAGAGTTCATGAGTGTGTGTGTGTGTGTGTGTGTGTGTGTGTGTGTGTGTGTGTTTGTGTTTTATCAGTTTCTTGGATTTCCAGAGATGTATTTCTTGTGACTTTCAGGAACGTGTGAGATTTGTCGGGGATCAACAAGTCCCTTGTTCCTTTTCTCCAAACACATCTACTGTTGTTTAATGAGGCTTTTCAGCTCCACTACAAATCACCAGTAGAGAACATTCTGTATCTCCCTCCTGTGGTTAAGGTTTGATAAGCGTTAAGGTTGATAGGTTCAGAAAATGCAAACTCCCTGATTAGACTGATTCCATGTGGAGCAGAAAGCTAATAGATGTGTGTGTGTTCACCTCCAGATAGAGTGGTTCACTTTACCGTGGCTATGTGCATCGATATACATCAGGACTCCACCTTTAACAGCACTGAGACCAGGTATCCGTCTGAGCTATTAATACATGGTTACATTGTGCACACGTACCGACACACAATGCAACGCAAGACACGCACCACCTCCGTTTTGTGTCCCATCCATCACGACAGCTAAATGAAGAGTGTGTTTATACGGCCTGTAATTGGCTGAGCAGCGTTAGTTAGCAGGCAGACAGTTTGTGATTAATGACCTGATGTGAGAGGAGGAGGGGCTACACACACACACACACACAGACACACTGACACACACAGACACACACACACACACACACACACACACACAGACATAGATGCAGATAATTGCTTTTCCACAGGAAGCTAAAGTTTCTCTCCACCTCCTCACTGGCACAGATTGGAAGTGAACGGCAGGAGAGAAGCTCCGTTACAGACTCATCACACGTGTGACCGGGACCTGAAGGGTTTGGCACAGACAGAATCTGAAGTGCTGATTGGTCGGCTGTGCAGAAATGAGAAAAGGCCTCTCTAGTGTTTCACATCACTGCTGGTTTCTCACTCTACCTTCGAGTGTAATCCTTCAGACAGCACCCTGAGTGACCTAGATTCTGGTATCCAGCTATATGTGTGTGTGTGTGTGTGTGTGTGTGTGTGTGTTTGTGTGCGTGTGTTTGTGTGCCAATTGTTTCTCAGTCTTTTCTTTGCCAATCCTACTTTCTTTCATGGGAATACTTTAAAGAGCACAAAGCAAACAGGGCTTTGGCAACAACAAGTTGCTGCTTAGCAACCTCCTGTAGGTGCACATGCATGTACATACATGCACGTACACACACACACACACACACATGCATGTACACACACACACACACACACTAAATACTGTATCAGTGCAGAGTTGGTGTTCAGGTGAAGCAGTGAGTGAGATAATAAATCAAAGAAAGAGAGTTCATTAGTTCTGACTTCACTCTCGAGCTGATGAGAGAGCATTAAGGAGCGAGCTGCTGGAACTCCTCCATTAACTTCTCCATAAACAATTTGTTTGAGCAAACCTCAGACCTGCTGCTAAGTGCACCAATAAACTGGAATCAGCTGGAATCCATGGAAGGCCTGAATAATGTCCGTCAGTGAAGAAGAGGAGAGGGAGAAAGAACACGCACCAGCTCACCCCTCATGTTTCTGTGAATTATTCATACTCCTGCAGTGCCCCTTCAAAACGTACACGTCGGTAGGGGCTGATGTTTTTGGCCTTGCATGAATCCAGGCTCCTGAACATCCCGACAGGCGGCAGGACATGTGGTCCGCCCGTCTCCCTGCAGCTCGCTGCTGCGCTTCGTGCTGTTTGAATAACATCTGGGTGAGAGAGTAGAACGAGGCGTCACAGCTCAGTTCCACTTATCTTAAAGCCTGGCCTACGGATGCTGCTGATCTGTCCTCTGGTCGGTTTGCTCCACATCCAGTCACTTGTAGAAAAGTGATGTTTGAAACTTTCCTGAGAACGTGAGCATCACACCGGCCAAGTGTGACACCGATCAGGTGAGCAGCTGTGAGACAGACCAAGGCTTCTCCTACAGTTCAGGCACCAGAGGAAATAAATATTTATTTTATTTATCTGCAGTGGATTTCTCCTTCTCCTTCTCAGGCTGCTTTGAGGAATAAGTCAAATGAATTTCTGCATTTCAACCGAGTCTGAAGTTTAACTGGAATGGAACTCAGTAGAGTTTCTACCTTCGACCCAACGTTCCCATTAAATTCAATCAAGCTGCATCAAATTTCACGCACTCAGGGATATTTGTTCCTGATGCCTGATTAATTTTAATCAAGATCTATGAACTGTTCTCTGGGGAAATAACAACATCTTTCATCACAATGAAAGTGAAAATATCAGGTTTCTTCTCTGACCTGTAAAACATCCTTTCACCAGGTTTATTGGAAATCTGTCATTTCCGTTCTCTTGCAAACAAAACAACAAACAAACACTTTCTGTATCTTTGTTTTTCTTGCCTCCCTCCAAACCTCAGATGTTGAGCCTCAGCGTTGGTCTCTCTGCAGCCATGAGGACTCCTGCTCCCTTCACAGTGCGGAGCTGCTTCTGTCTCCATCTCTGCCACACCTCGTTTCCACATGATGAACGAGTCGCAGGCACCAACCACTGCATTAGCGTTCAGCATTCATCTCCATTCTCATCGTCTCCTGTGACACCAGAAACTATCTGTTGATAGATCTTTGTACTTTCACAATGTCTGAAGAGTTATCGTGTTTCGGCTTTTATTATTATCATAAGGCTGATCTTGTTTCCAGCTGTGATGTTCTGCTCACTAGGGGAAAACACTTAGTAAACTTTAGACCTATTAAAGAAAGAGGATGAGGTGTTTTGAGATTTGTCTTGTGCCTCAGTAACTGACACATAACTGGAAGTCTCAGAAGTGAGTGAAGAATGAAAACAAAAGGAAAGTCGCTCAAAGACATGAAATCTATAACAATGAGTTTGTCGGTCTGGACCTTCTGAGGGATTCTACAGAAACCATGTAAAGATTTGAGGCTTAGATATTCATCCATCGCACAACACCATCGGGGGGGGGGACACCTGACGGGCCCCAGATTTATTCAACAGCCCGAGAGAGAGCCTGGAAGAACAAGGAGTCCTGAAGCAGATGGCCGCCGCCCCACTGAGCCCTGATCTCAACACCACGGAGTCAGTGTGAGACAAAGTCAATCCACAGAGGAGCGGAGGAGGATTCACCGACCACCTGCCGACAGGAACCTGGAGAGGAACAGGCCTGTTTCATGGAACGCATGTACACACAGGAGGAGAAGCTCAGGTGTAAGTAACACAATGACTGAATTCAGTTCCTCGTCCCTTTGAAACAGAGAAAGATGAATTTCATCTGATTAGAATATCACTTCACGCTCCTGTTGAACGACCAGGAGATCAAACTAAGGAGCTTCTAGTGTCTGCCGAGAATAAACCTCATCTCATGAGGCACAAATAACAAAGGGAGACTCTCTCCTCCAAACTCTCCCTCCTCCTCCTCCTTCTCCTCCTCCTCCTCCTCCACACTCTCCCTCCTCCTCCTCCTCCTCCTCCTCCTCCTCCTCCTCCTCCTCCTCCTCCTCCTCCTCCTCCTCATCATCATCATCATCATCACAAACTCTCATTAGGACAAATTCAGGCTAAGTCAGGGAGCCAATTGGTCTCTCAACAATCATTGTCTTTGTGTCCGCTGAGTCTCTAGAAGGAGATGATCGGTGTCGGTCGAGCAGAGAGGCACAGCGAGGGAACAGCAGAATGTCAAACTCTGGGAACATCTTGGGAGTTTGACACGTGTGTGTGTGTGTGTGTGTGTGTGTGTGTGAGTGAAAGACTGAATAAAAGTTATGATACATGTCTGAGCAGCTTTAAGAAAGATTCAGAATCCACTGACTGATGATGATCTCCAGCAGCACAATGAAAAGAGACTGAAGTGTGTTCTGCTCTGGAATAAAACCTCACTTGTATTAATGGATACGTGTCGTTCATACTGACATATGGAATTTGTAAGGAAGAAATCCTCAGCTGGACCAGTAAGAGTTGATTCCTGGGAGGATAAATGTGTTTTACTGTTTCACTCAAAACCCAAAATCAACCTCACTAACTTGATCCAACTGAAACTTCCTCCTCTCGTCAGAATCCGTCTCATCCTCGGCTCCTGCTCTGTATTTTAAACTCATTACACCGTCAGTCAGTCACTGTAACATCGTCTGGAGGCCGTAATCTACTTTAAATGCCAGTCATCCAGGAGCGGAGGCTAATAGAACGGGTTCCCTCACTGAGCACAGGTCGCTGGAAGAGCATCGGCTCCATGACAACAATGTCAAAGTGAATAAATTGAGGTTAAGCAGAGCGTCAAAGGAAAATGTCAAGAATAAAGAGCAGGAGGAAGAAGCAGAGGAAGAAGATGGAGGCGCTGCATTCACAATGTTTCCTTCTGGTCTAAAGACGTTTTCAGTTCTGAGTCAGAGGACGACAGGTGAGCTGTTGTTGGTCTGAGGTGGAAACAAGACTATTTTCTACAGTGTTGTGTATATATGTATAAATGTATATATATATATACATATATTTTTGCAGCTACTAAAGTCTTAAATGTCAGACTTTCATCAGTTTTGATCGGAAATTTGAAATAGCTTTAGAATGTGATTTAATAACCACGGATCAACTATAGATAAACCAATTATCACATCAATGTATTAACTATTATTATTATTATTAATAGCATTGAATTATAATTAAATCAAATGGGCCAATCATACTTTCACATCTTCATCAGTGACTTCATTCATTTTCCATCTCAAACCAAAGGACTCGACCTGAAGGAGTTTGTAAAGAAACGACTTCCTGTAGAAAGAAGAATTCATCCTCAGATGTTTCAGAACATCTCAGCTTCTCTCTCCTGGATCCTGTGGACGTTCAGACGCCCAGTGAAGTGACGCCACCTTGAACTTCAAATAAACTGACACACATTCAAAACTCAGCTTCACCAGATCTCACAGAATTCAACAGAATTCCAAACTGCAGAGATGACACTGACGGCTGTTCCTGTTCTTTCTCTGACTTGTGACAGCTGCCCACTGAGGAGCTCCAGCAAACTTCACTGAACCATTTCAACACCGGTTCTAAGAAAGACATTTTTTTTTCTTTCTGAAATTCGAGAGTCGTCAGATCAGTTCAGGGATTTGATTCAACATCCTTCGGGTCAATGACGGATTTATTCAAGTTTCCCTCACAGAACTTGTGCTGCAGCAGGAGAGGGAAGCGTCTTAAAAAACAATCTAGGATGTTGTATTTAGCTCGAAGCACTAAACCACTAAAGTATGAGACAAGGGACTATGTTGAGCTTTTCTAGTATCTCATCCACTCAAAGCACTTTGTATATAGATAAACTATATATATGTAAAACGGTATGTTAATAAAAAAATCCTGTTTCTTGGAGAGATTTATAAATTAAACACGTGGAAACATCTCCTGTCACACGATGTGTGTGTACTCCAGTGGGATCGGGGGATGAGTCCTGTGAGACACCAGGTGGGTAACATTCATCTTCTTTTGTGGGTCGGTATTGTGATGTCAATCATCATCTATAAATCAATTTGTATTTGTATAGCCCATAATCACAAATCACACCAGTAGATAGTACGTTCCCTCATTATCTCCTCACCACTATGCCGATGGGAGAAGTCTTTGATGAAACACTTTGGAGTCTCAGGGGTAAACAGGGTTTTAGCCGAGGCTTCTTCAGATGTAATCAAACAACAACATGCCCGCCATCGGCATACTTCTGAGTGAGGGAAATTTCATTATTCGGGGAACTATCCATTTACCAAGGAGCGACATCCCTCTTCTGTGAGAGAGGAGTGTATTTGTTTTGGTCTGGAGTTTAAAGATCAATCTCCCAGATTGTCTTAATGTCAGGGCTCCTCCTCTGTTCTCTCTTTTCACCGGAGTCTCTCCTCTATGTTCCAGGACGACACTCGAGCAGCATCCATCTCACTGGGAGCTGTTTGAGATCCAGCTCTTCCATTTACCTTCACGACAGTAAAGTTTCAAATGTTCCAATTGGCCTCACAGCACAATGACACTCTGCTAAGCTCCGCCCAGTGTGTCTCTCTGTCCTGAAGCAGTGGAGCTGTAATAAGAAACAACACAACACAATGCTCTGTGTGTCTATTACACAGCAACACACGATGGGTTCGACTCCGGGGCAATTCAACCATTTAGTCCCTTTTTTTACGTTTCATTCTTGACCTCCCAGAATATTCCACTGCACACACACACACACACACACACACACACACACACACACACACACACAGCACCACACACACACACACACACACACACACACACACACACACACACACACACACACACACACACTTTATAAACTATATCAGAAGGGCACAGTAACACAAGGACACAAACACAGAACAATAATGACCCTGCCAACAGTTCCAATTTATCACCACTTGCCTGAGTTGCTGTGGGATTCAACTAATGAGCCATTACTCTTGCTGTTACCCATAATACATTGCTTCAGCCCTGCAAGCCTGAAGCCCCTCGATCACTGGTTGATACGCACGTGTGACTCTGCATGTGTGTGTGTGTGTGTGTGTGTTGTACGTCTGTGTGTAAATACTTTGATATCGTATTGTACATCTCAATATACTTCCGGTCCACTGTTATTATAGAACTCTGTGTGTGTTTGTATGTATGTGTGTGTGTGTGTGTGTGTGTGTGTGTGTGTGTGTGTGTGTGTGTGTGTGTGTGCGTGTGCGTGTGAGTCGGAACATCCTCTTTCTGACTAATAACTAGAAAACGGACGTTTCACAATCTTCTCGGAGGAACTCGGTGCTGCAGGATGGACACTTACTATCACCACAGATTTAAAATGTTACATTAAACATAAATGTCTCCTGACTGGAAAATAAAACATTAGTTTGCAGTCCTGAATGTCTCACAGAGAAAAGCCATCCATCTCCATTAGGGTGAGAAACATACAGAACACTAACTACAGGTGAAGCAAAGTGATTTCATCTGCAAAAAAAACTGTGGCCACTGGAAAAGAACCTGCATCCATCACATGTGACCTGTATCGATCGTTGCTACCTTCAACTCCTTCAAGGAAAAAACTGCTGAATAAAACATTATAGTTCTCAGCTACAGGACGATAGACTGTAAATAATGATGCAGCTCCACTTCCCCCTCACGGTGCAGAAATGAAAACCAGCTCAGCCATCGGTGGTGACGGCTCTCTGGAGCCAGAGTCCTGATTCTTTACATAAAGTCTGAGATATAAGATATTGTATTAAAATGTTTCTATAAATGAAGAACCCGAACAGAGTCTAAGTGAAGTGGATCTGAGTGGATCTGAGTGAATCTGAGTGGATCTGAGCTGATCTGAGTGGATCTGAGTGGATCTGAGTGAATCTGAGTGGATCTGAGTGGATCTGAGTGAGTGGATCTGAGTGGATCTGAGTGAATCTGAGCTGATCTGAGCTGATCTGAGTGGATCTGAGTGGATCTGAGTGGATCTGAGTGGATCTGAGTGGATCTGAGTGGATCTGAGTGGATCTGAGTGGATCTGAGTGGATCTGAGTGGATCTGAGCGGATCTGAGTGGATCTGAGTGGATCTGAGTGGATCTGAGTGGATCTGAGTGGATCTGAGTGAATCTGAGCTGATCTGAGTGGATCTGAGTGGATCTGAGTGGATCTGAGTGGATCTGAGTGGATCTGAGTGGATCTGAGTGATCTGAGTGATCTGAGTGGATCTGAGTGGATCTGAGTGGATCTGAGTGGATCTGAGTGGATCTGAGTGGATCTGAGTGATCTGAGTGGATCTGAGTGGATCTGAGTGGATCTGAGTGAATCTGAGCTGATCTGAGTGATCTGAGTGGTCTGAGTGGATCTGAGTGGATCTGAGTGATCTGAGTGGATCTGAGTGGATCTGAGTGGATCTGAGTGGATCTGAGTGGATCTGAGTGGATCTGAGTGAATCTGAGCTGATCTGAGTGGATCTGAGTGGATCTGAGTGGATCTGAGTGGATCTGAGCTGATCTGAGTGGATCTGAGTGGATCTGAGTGGATCTGAGTGGATCTGAGTGGATCTGAGTGGATCTGAGTGGTTCTGAGTGGATCTGAGTGGATCTGAGTGGATCTGAGTGGATCTGAGTGGATCTGAGTGGATCTGAGTGAATCTGAGCTGATCTGAGTGATCTGAGTGGATCTGAGTGGATCTGAGTGGATCTGAGTGGATCTGAGTGGATCTGAGTGGATCTGAGTGGTTCTGAGTGGATCTGAGTGGATCTGAGTGATCTGAGCTGATCTGAGTGGATCTGAGTGGATCTGAGTGGATCTGAGTGGATCTGAGTGGATCTGAGTGGATCTGAGTGGATCTGAGTGGATCTGAGTGGATCTGAGTGGATCTGAGTGGATCTGAGTGGATCTGAGTGGATCTGAGTGGATCTGAGTGGATCTGAGTGGATCTGAGTGGATCTGAGTGAATCTGAGCTGATCTGAGTGGATCTGAGTGGATCTGAGTGGATCTGAGTGGATCTGAGTGGATCTGAGTGGATCTGAGTGGATCTGAGTGGATCTGAGTGGATCTGAGTGATCTGAGTGGATCTGAGTGGATCTGAGTGGATCTGAGTGGATCTGAGTGGATCTGAGTGGATCTGAGTGGATCTGAGTGGATCTGAGTGGATCTGAGTGGATCTGAGTGGATCTGAGTGGATCTGAGTGGATCTGAGTGGATCTGAGTGGATCTGAGTGGATCTGAGTGGATCTGAGTGGATCTGAGTGGATCTGAGTGGTTCTGAGTGGATCTGAGTGGATCTGAGTGAATCTGAGCTGATCTGAGTGGATCTGAGTGGATCTGAGTGGATCTGAGTGGTTCTGAGTGGATCTGAGTGGATCTCCTCTCAAACACAGTCCGGCCCAATCACCACGACGACCAGGTGACAGAAATATCAGCAGATAAACAACAAACCCTCCAACTCACCAGGAGTCTCAGTTGCTCCGTCTTCAGCTCTCGCTCCTCACAGAGCTCCTACTCACTGACAGGCTGCAGATACAGAGAGAGAGAGAGAGAAAACAGATGAGACTCTTTCACTTTTCAAGTTGCTTCATACATTTCCAGCTGAGACAGAGGCGACGACTCTTAGAACGGCTTCTTCAAAACACAGGCGACTTCCACAGGTACACACACAAAACGTCCAGGTTGAATATGGAGACTCACAACCCAAGCTCAAGAGCAGAGGGAGGAGGAGAGGGAGGAAGAGAGGGAGGAAGAGAGGGAGGAGGAGAGGGAAGAAGAGAGGGAGGAAGTGAGGGAGGAAGAGAAGGAGGAAGAGAGGGAGGAGAGGGAGGAAGAGAGGGAGGAAGAGAGGAGGAAGAGGGAGGAAGTGACGGAGACAAAACAAACGTCCAAATGCCTCCGATACGAATCTGGGTAGCAGTGAAGAAGAAGTGATTTGTGATTCAAGCTTTCTGGAAAGTCCCACGTGCTTCACAGGCTGAGTTAGGATTTCTTCAAGTGGCCTGGTACTGGATCGGTATCGGCTGATTCCCAGAGTCCAGGTCACCTCTCTGTTTACAGGAGGCGGGAGGCAGCTGGAAACCAGGGACACGGGTCGGTGATCAGGGCTCATTTGAATTGATGTCAGTTAATTAGCTCCCAGTTCCCCAGAGAGGAGTTCACGGAGCGATGAGCAGCAGCATTAAACCTGAAGTCACATAGCAACAGATGGTGTGAAGCTGATGCTCTGACTCGATTCAGGCCTTTTATGAAATCCTCAGAACTGTTGAGTTCTCCACAGCAGATCATCACAGAGATTAAACCTCGGGCCACGGCCACAGGAAAACACACTTTCTCACTTGTGGGATGAATTTGTTTTTGGTTATTGTTCTTCAGAGCGGGTTTCAGTTTTTTACTGTTTTGGTTTTAGTGTCTCATAAAGGTCCACAAATAGTTTCACAAGTTCTCCTCCGGCTGCAATGAAGCTCCAGTGGCAAAATTGATTTTAATAAATTATTCAACATCAAAATGATCAAATTAAAAGATACTGAAGGTTCAAAACCAAGTGTTTAGAGCACCAGTGTTTCTTTTTTAATCTGTGTTATGAAAATCATTTGTTTTACTATACGTATTGATTTATTTATTTCCCCCTGGATGCAAATGCTTGATAAATACGATGAAGTCCAGACATTTCCCAACTTCCCTCTCCGTGAACCAGTGTGAGACCGAAGATGAAAACAACAGATCAGTCTGATGAACGCTGGTAAAAAATAAATATTTCCTGAGCCACACAACAGGAGACAAAGAGCGTTGACAATCCTCCGTCCTCCACAAGGTCGTGACCTCTATTACCAGGTCGATGCAGCCTCCTCCTCCTCAGTCAATAGGTCTGTATCTGCTGCTCTGAGAGCTGAACTCATCTGATATGACTGAGCGGCTCAGTGGGACAAACTAAAAGAGCATCAGTGTTTCCTGTCTGGTTCGCTGCTGAAGGGCTGAGGCCGAACCAAGCAGGAGAAGAAGAACTGAAGCAAATCTTCTTTATAACATCGAATATATTATAATACATTTAACACACACACACACACACAGACACACACACACACACACACACACACACACAGACACACACACCATGAGAGATCTGTTTCCTTCTCGTTTTCTTAACCTTGAATCATTGTGTATGTAAAAGTGTAAAAATAATAAATCTAGTCTATAAAGCATCTTTCAAAACTCAGTCACAAGCAGCTTTACAAGTTAAATATGAAAAATATAAGGCAATCGGATCAGTTAATAAACCAGTTGAAACCAGTTTAAGGATGTAACGCTCCCTCAGAGCTCAGGTGGATCTTCTCAGGCTGTCGCTGACGTGAAGGTCTCGTCTAAAGGTTCCTTCATCAGGTGTGAAGACACTGAAGTTCACCATGAATATCTCTGAGCTGTGCTCTCTCTACCCACCTCCCTCCTGTCCTCCCTCTGTCACATGAACATCCCTGCTTCTTTAGCTCCTCGTCTCCCACTGACACCTCCCAGCTTTTCTAAAGGTCGAGTCGAGCCACACACTCAACACAGCTTCCACTGACCCAGCTGAAAAAGAGCAGTTACTGAAGTCGGGCTTTTCATACGATGGACACAGGTTTTATTCCGTCTGAATATCGTTTGAGATATTTTATTTCTGTATTGTTTCCAGGTTTTGCAGCGAATAGAGTTAAAGTTGCTTTAGATCGATAGATGCAGTTATTTGTGTCATGACTGCAGAAGCCGTCGTGACACAGAGGATGAAGCGTATCGGGGGAAAGATCTGGAGTAAAGTCATTCTCAGGAGAGGAAATGATTCCCTCTCCGACTCGCCACAGTTCACGTGTTTACTTCTCCATCGCCGCAAAAAGCAAATGTCACGATGACGGAGCGACAGCGTCCATGAGAAGAGGAGCTGGGTTTCTAAATGGAAAAGAAAACAAACTCAAACATGTTTCTGTTTTAACCAAACCGGATTACTGTATTAACCCAAGTCAGGTTAAATACTGATGCTGCTCATCAAACACAATTATTGGTTTAATGTTTCTCCTCAATGGATTTTATAATGTACCAGCAGCAGAAACCATGTGGATCAATTATTAAAAGATTGTTGTGTCAATCAAATGCAGCTTCTGTTCCTATTGAAATGTCTCCTGGTCTTTGCTGCCTCGTCATCATCACTGCACTGTGCATCCATCTTATCTGAAGTATTAAAACCCTCCTTCCTGCTCCTCTGCACATTATTATTATTCAACAGACTGAATCTCAACAGGAGAGTTTAAGGACCAGGAATAAGAAAATTAAACTCATAACGTTAGCACACGACTGCCTCTACACGAAACTCCTTGTGTAAATGACTTCTTAAGAATTGGTTTATTCTTTCTCTTTTCGCTCATAAACACAATCTGGTGATGAGTATGAACATTCTGCAGGAAACTGATTGTTCAGAACCATCTCGGAAAGATTGGAAGAACATGCAACAATTTACTGAAGATTGTGTGTTTGTGGTCTTGGATCAGCCAAACAAACAGCACAGACTCTAGTTCCTGCCTAGTTTGGTGCATAACACAGGCTTTTGTATGGATGAAATAAAGGAGACATGTTGATTGAGATTTGGAAGCTACTCGGGGCAGATATAAATCCTCTGGTTTCCACTGATGACTGCAGCTGCATATTTAGCATTTTGGCTAGAATCACTACACTTAAAGCTAAACAGCAGAAACTCTGTTTTCTAGATGAATCTAAAACGGCTCAAAGTGCATCTGTGTCTTTCATTTCTAACAGTCACCACCTGTCACCACGATCCACATTTGTAAGTGAGGACACTTTGAAATGTTTCACAGCTTTGTTTTATCTCATGTTTAATCTTCTCATTTTGATTCCTGCTCCCTCACTAATTGATTTTTAAATAAAAAGACTTCCATGAAATCCACAGGGTAAGAAAGTGATAATCTGATGCTGTCTCCAGCTCCTGTGCAGCATCTCATTGACGAATTAGAAATACCTGCAGCCTGTGCTCTGTGAACTGCAGTCAGATCAGTTTGCATCAGCACGGAGCCGCTTCACACTGCTGATGCATTAATATTGGTGCCAACACTGTAACTGCAGCAGAACCCTGAGGAAAGACATTACAAGTCGACAGATGTACGGAGGCTTGAGCCCTTTGCTGCATCTCCTCTCTCTCTCTCTCTCTCTCTCTCTCTCTCTCTCTCTCTCTCTCTCTCTCTCTCTCTCTCTCCCCCTTTCATACTCAGTTTCTGACTTTAACGCCCAAAAATAAAGTCCAAAGATGTTTATGTGTTGCAGCTATTCTTCAAAAGCCTTTAGGGCCGTTTAGAAATATGTGTCATGATCCTTGGAGATGCATGAAAGGTCCAGTGTTTGGATTTAAAAACCTGTTATTCCCAAAGCAGACATGTAGAAGTTGTCTCTGTCACCAACTGAGAGGAAAAACAATCACTTCAGTAAGAGACTCTCAGACCTGCCCTGAATCCTAATCCCACATCGGACTGATGCCTTCATGTATATGCAAATACTTGCAGCAGAGATGTAGATGGATCTGTGGCTGCGTGGTGGAAACTGAATGAAGGAGCAGAGCCATGTCTCCAGGCTGAGGAGGTTTACATCAACCTAGATCTGTATTGGTCCATAATATACATATATGGTTATTATGCAGCACTTTAAAGACACTGCTGAGCTCTGGATGCTCTTCTCCTGTGACAGAGCTGAGGCCACAGAGCAGAGACCTGCAGGGAAATGAGTTCTGCTCTCACAGTTATGATCCTGTTTATAAAATGTACAGCGCAGGCGAAGCTGTGACTCTGATGTTTTTCATTTCTCTTTTTATGACAAGCCCATTGGCTGAAGTCATGAATTTGTTTCATCAGTCGCTGTGACCCGGCCCCGACCCGGGGGGGAGACACTGAGCGGGCTGACAGACAGGGGAGATTCAAATTAAATCAAAGGTCTTATAGGAAAGTCTCGTCCACCAGCAGCCATCTTGGTTCAAATGTCTGACATTAAAGCTTGAAGGATGAACTCAGAGACAGATTGAAACACCAAATATATATAATAAAATATATACAGGATATAAATCCTGCTTTAACGACATGTGCCACCTGCAGCTCAGTGAACGCTCAGTGCTTCAGAGATCAGCATTTAAACTCAGCAGCTTCAGAATAGAAATGTGTGTGTTTGTGTGGTCATGAGGGAAAATTAGGAAAAGTCAACGCATCTGAAAATGTTAAAATACGAGTTCAACAAAGTTTTATCTCCTTCAAATAATCAGAGTAGGTGAAGCTGCATGAAGTCAGAAACAGAGGCTGAGTTCAGCTCCGTGCTACTTTCTCCTCAGCTATAAACACACACACTAACACACACTCACACACACATAAACACACACTTACACACTCACCTCCCCCCCGCAGAGCTGTGTTCTCCTCACTCCTCATTATAAATCACGCACATCGATACTTATACATAAATCACATACATATTGGTGTGTGAACTGTGCGTCTCTGTGATTCCACGAACTCTACATGTTTGTTTATGTGTCTGCATGAGAACTTTTGATTGACGGCTCGTGTGCATGTTGCAGAATCTCTCAGGTCTACATCACGTGACTCCTGCAGACGAGTCTCGCGTTGGAGCCTCGGGTCCAATTTGCTAAAATCCTCCTCCCGTCGATGTGCATTGAACGCAGCGTCCTGCTGTTTCACATTAAAGTTATTTTCATTCTAAGCATGTTTGAGTTTTCTTTTCCCTGCGGAGGTTCCGAGTCTTTGTTTGTGTCTCTGCTGCACAGCCGAGGCTTCTTATTTATTAAGTGTGGACTTAACCAGGTGCTGCAGAGAAGCATTTTTTTCACCTAAAATTAATTTGTTTTTCAGATTTAATAAACGTTTATTGGCCAGCAGAGAGCCGTGTCTGCTCCGCCTCGTTTCTCCTGAGTTCCCCAACGCGTTGGTTTATAGCTGCAAACAACGTCTGGAGACAGGAACCACTCATGTGCTTCTCCTAAGACGACAGTGAGAAATATGATGCATCTGACTGTCAGAGACTTTCCTCCGTTACTGATGCAGAACAATCCTGAGCAACTAAAACACTGCAGAGATGTTTTTACCCAAATATCAGAGTCTTTCCTGTCAGAGTAAGATCCACTTCCACTTATCTTCCAGAGGGTCACCAGCTGTCGTCTGATCTATTTCATACTTTTCTATCTTTGTCAACAGACTCAAGAGCTGTTTCTATACTAGTTTTGGAAATGATAGTTTGATATATGTTCCATCTGCTAACATGGAGGAAGCTGGGGTCATGGGCTATACTTCAGCCGGCCACCAGAGGGCGATGAAGACACTTTGGATTCAGATTTGGGAGCAGTTATTACGGACATCCTTATTTTGTTATTTATTTAAATAAACATTTTATCTTGATATATATTTCACTAACAACTTTTATAAGACAGTTGTGTTTTTCGTTGCATATATTGATGAAACCACTGATTTAATTTCGTAAACTGTAAATGAAAATGGCCGACGCCCCACACCTCCTGCCACTGGGCAGACATGAGGAGAATATATTCCGGACCCAGACGTTACATGATGATGGATTTTCTCTGAGATTCACCGGCGACCTGCTCAGGATGTTCCCTGCCTCTCGCCCAGTGTCAGCTGGGACCGGCTCCAGCCCCCCCGCGGCCCTCACAGGATAAACACTGTGGATGATGGATGATGAGAATCAAGTCGTGACTTTTCACTTGATTGCCAGAAAGTGCCGAAGGGATTAAACAAACGTGTTGTGCTTGTATTTTTGTCTGTTTCTCATTAAAAGGGGAGAAAACCCTCCTTTACATAAGAAGACCCTGAATTTACAATGATTCCTGCTGCCTCCCTCCCTCCCTCCTCCCTCCTCCCTCCTCCCTCCCTCCTTCCTCCCTCGCTCATCCAGGAAATACAATAAATCACGAGTTAGTCACGACTGCGAGGAGTAAAAAGCGCCGCAGGCAAACCTCACGCTACGACAACTCCACTCAGCGCAGGATGATTGTGTAACCTGCGTCAGGGGCCTCTCGGGTTCTCTGTAAACAAACAGGGAACTTCTCTGCTGAGGAGAATCCTTTCTTCTCCTGCATCCAATCACCGACTCCTCCTCTTCCTCATTTCCTCCTAATTGTTCTCAACTTCACACAGCCTCTTTCATTTTGCCTAATTGTGCAGTGCTGATGTATTCATGGGACTTTTCTCTCTGTTTTCTCTCATCATCATTCTCTCTTCTTCCATCAGTCTCTCTCCTAATCGGGTTCTACTTGTGTGTGTATTGCTCGACCTCTTCTCTAATTGCAATCTGTCCGTTTGTTGTACTGATCTGCTTCCTCCTCTTTCTCTGCCTCTTTTCCTTTCCCATCTATTGTCTTGTCAATCTATTCCCAGTTCAGAGATTCCAGTCTCCTTATTTCCCAGTCTGACATCTCGCTGCTCAGGACAGATATCTAATTTCATCACGTTCACATGAGTATTATTTCTTAAGAGGACTCTTTTTTCCTGCTGAATTACAGAGAAATCATTTATTTCTCTTTTCCAGTTTTTACCTCCTGGGAAAATGGGAATTGCAAATCGTCATTATTTTTGGTTTGTGAATCCCTGATTTAGAGTCTAACCCCGATCTGCACGTCTTTGAAGTGCAGGAGGAAGCCGAGGACACAAAAAGATTTTCATGCGATCAAATACAAGTTGAAAACAACTAACAATATCATATTTGAGCCAGAATCGTTTCAAAAGCTCAAACCTACAGTTATTTTCAAACTAAATCCTGCACATACTCATCAGCCTTGAGATTTTCTTTGTCTCCATTTGACCCTGAGCTGACGATGACAGAAAAGCAGCAGCATCCGTCCTCCTGCAGCAGCCACAGGTTCGATTCCCACCCAGCACTTTGCCTTGGTTTGTACATATCTTTATAAAATGTGGTATCATGAGGGAATTTTTTATTTCTGAAGTGTTAACTGTTTATGATGAAATAGAAAGACATTTTCTTTCTGCATCCATCTCTCGTCTCCGTACTTGAACGAAATAATTTAACCACTGAGCAATTTAACCTCTATCCCTGAAGCAGCAGGAAGAGGAGGAGGAGGAGCAAGAGGAGGAGGAAGATGACGAAGGACACTGCAGGTACTTTCTGCCTCAGCTCTGCACCCCCCAAAGAAGGAGGAATGATGAGACATAAAGGGACGAGGAAGAGAGGCAGGATTTCATTGTGTATCTGGACACTTGTGGATAGAATCCCAGGGTAACTCACAATGTGACGGGCGATTCAACGATAACATCCCAATGCAGCGATTCTGCAATAACTGATAAACTGCACCAGGATCATTTAACGATATCTGTCTGAGTGCAGAACACAAAACACCACTAAAGAGGTGAAGTGCAGGATCTGGGGTCAGTTTCATAGAGAAGAAACTCATCTTGTGTTTTCTGTCTCTTTTCTACGTCCACATCTCTCCAACGTAAAAGATGTTTCCAACTAAATATTGTTTGAATAATGATGCTGACGAAGTGTCAAGGAGTTTCTACAGAAGAAGCCAAAGTTACTTGAGGGACATTAGTTGATTGAAGGATGAATATTTGTTATGAATGAACAAAATAAAAGATATAAGGTGTCAAATGAAGGAACAGTGGAGCTCCAGCACTTTGTTACTTCTTCTAAACAAAAGACAGAAGAATACAAATGGATGTGAATCCCGTCTCTGAAACACACACACACTCCTCCTGAATAATTTAGAGCCACTACTTCCTCTCCCTCACTGATCCCCTCCTCTGCTTCAGTGGCCTGGTTGTATCCACGCTGTGTGTTGAGTGAGCGATGTGTGTGGGCGTGCACTGTGCACGCTCGTTGTTTACCAGCAGTGTCTCTCTGAGCGGCTCCGACAAACACAGAGACGACAGGGTTTCAACCTACAAGCAGCTCGGCTCTGCAGGAAGCTGCCGACTCCTGCTCAGGACCCAGAGCTGCCGACAAAACACCAGGAGCAGAGAGTCACCTCCTGCAGGACGGAGCACCGAGTCACCTCCTGCAGGACGGAGCACCGAGTCCCCTCCTGCAGGACGGAGCAGAGAGTCTCCTCCTGCAGGACGGAGCAGAGAGTCTCCTCCTGCAGGACGGAGCACCGGGCCCCCTCCTGCAGGACGGAGCAGAGAGTCACCTCCTGCAGGACGGAGCACCGGGTCACCTCCTGCAGGACGGAGCACTGAGTCCCCTCGTGCAGGACGGAGCAGAGAGTCTCCTCCTGCAGGACGGAGCAGAGAGTCCCCTCCTGCAGGAAGGAGCAGAGAGTCACCTCCTGCAGGACGGAGCAGAGAGTCCCCTCCTGCAGGACGGAGCAGAGAGTCTCCTCCTGCAGGACGGAGCAGAGAGTCCCCTCCTGCAGGACGGAGCAAGGAGTCAGCTCCTGCAGGACGGAGCAGAGAGTCCCCTCCTGCAGGACGGAGCAGAGAGTCTCCTCCTGCAGGAAGGAGCACTGAGTCCCCTCGTGCAGGACGGAGCACCGAGTCACCTCCTGCAGGACGGAGCAGTCTCCTCCTGCAGGAAGGAGCAGAGAGTCTCCTCCTGCAGGAAGGAGCAGAGAGTCTCCTCCTGCAGGAAGGAGCAGAGAGTCTCCTCCTGCAGGAAGGAGCACTGAGTCCCCTCGTGCAGGACGGAGCACAGAGTCACCTCCTGCAGGACGGAGCACCGGGTCCCCTCCTGCAGGACGGAGCACCGGGTCCCCTCCTGCAGGACGGAGCACCGGGTCCCCTCCTGCAGGACGGAGCACTGAGTCACCTCCTGCAGGGGATTAATGATGGATATGTAAAATCTCTTTTGGAACATTAACAATAAACATGTAAAGTGTAAAGCTGTTAAGATGAACAGTTCTCGAGAAAAACAATCCACATGCAGAGATTTCTGGTATAATATAAGATGTTTATAAGATATATATAAGTAAATATACATTAAGACATTATACATACATTCAGATATACAATAAAATATTTATATATATATATTTAACTGCAAATTTAGGGGCGAAGTGGGGATGAGGAGATGGTTGAGGGAGGGGAAGTTAAAGATAAAACTGGGGAACCTGCTCCTCCTCTCCGTTTCTTCTCTCTCCTCCTTCTCTCCCTCGGTTCTTAACCTCTCCTCCTCCTTCTCTCTCTTCTTCAGTTGGTCTTTCTTTTCCAGCTTCTTCTTCTTTTCTTCACCCTGCTCCTTCAGAGCCATGTTTTCTGAGTCTGCTCCTTCAGAGCCGTGTTTTCTGCAGCCATCTCTTTCCTTTATCTCAGGGTTAAATGCAGCTATGGCATCGTTTAACTCCTCCTGATTTTTCAGAGCAGTGGTCCAAGCAGCCAGATCCTTGTTCTTTTCTCTCTGAGTCGTGGAAGGGTCGGCACAGGGCCTGCAGCACTTGGCTGGTAATGGTGCTCTTTTGTAGGGTAGCATCAGGAGGCATTTGTCCAAGTGACTGAAAGACACAAATACACACAGTTCCATCCTGACTTCAGATACACAAAGAGACAGAAGCTTTTTCATCCGATTCACAGATCTGATTGAATTTTAGTCATTTACACACATTTGCCTTTAAAGACTCTGAAACTACCTTTAAAAAAAAAGAAATGAAGAAATAAAAGAAAATCTAAAGTGGCTTGATAAATCAAAGTTAAAACGTACCTTGGAGTCTCTCCTGATTATTGAACAGTTGATCTTCTTCACGGTGATTGGACGCAGATGATCCAGTTTAAAGAAGCGCTGGTCTGCTGATGGTCGTCGGTGAAGCTTTATGAAAGTTGTAGGAGAACAGATTCTTATGTTCGTGGTGTTTGATTCTAAAATACAAACGCTAACATCCTGCGCTGGAGTCGGTGCAGTCGTGATCTGAGAGTAGAGCTGCAGCATCAAGGCTTCCCGACCAATCACACGTCAGTCTCATCATGATGGTTCATCAAATTACTCATTAACACCAAACTAATGAGAAACACTAGTTTCTCGCTTTGGTCCGTGTCCCATCTGCTAACATGGATGGGTCTGGATTTATGCCCCATATTTTAGCCAGCCACCAGGGGGCGACCAAGTGGATTTTTATAAAGCGTCATTTAGCAACCAACACATTTTATCTAGTTAGCTAAATAGACTCTATCTAATACAGTGCTAACAGGATATTCATAAACATCTGCTTTTATTCCTTCATGTTTGTGGTTTTCCTCTGAAGAGCCAGCGACTCCTCCATGTTATCATTCAGGGAACATGATGCAGATCAGAGGAGCAACTCGGTGAAGAACAGAGCTCATGACCACGTGGCTGAGAGGAAACCAGTCACCACCTGCAGCTGGAATCTGCTGAGGTTGTCGGGAATGTGGCGGCAGACGCTCGGCCGACCGCACTGAGGACGACCGGGAGCGATGGAGGGGTGAGAACAATTAGTCCCCAGTAACATACTGGTGTGTAGCAGAGGTGGATGCGTGGATGTGTGGTATAAACACACATTAAATGAGATTAGAGCCGGTGCAGCCCGCTGTGGTGCAGAGGAGTGGGAGGTGCAATAACAAGTTGCTGACGCTAAATCCCTCGGCTGCTGAGCTGCATCCTGCCAGACTGGAGAGGGTTTTATCTCAGACCCATCTAATATCTCCATTAAAGAGAAAATGAAGAGTAAACTCATGAATTCTGAAGCGGTTGTTAAATCCCCAGTGCAGATACTGACGGGGTCGTAGAAGCATTATGGGAAATGTGTCAGTGATCAGGAGAAAAGAGGGAGAGACGTGTTTCTGAGTGAGGACTTTAAGTTATAATCCTCAGTTCATTATATGAAAATACTCTGAAAAGCATTTCTACTTTTCCTGCCAGTCGCTGTATTAACATGCTGTTATCCCAGAGTGTCCAGGTTGAAACTTTTAAACATGATGAATAAACAACACAAAATACTAAATGCTTATGAATATCATCAAAATATTCACCTGGCAGAACACTTATGCAAAGTACGAATAAACTTTCCTCATTTCTGACAACTTGGTCGTCTTCCTCACACGAAGAACCAACGAAGAACAATCTTCTGCTGCATTTTTCAAATGTGAAAAAGAAAAACATCCAGAAAATGTTCTACATCCAACTTCACGAATGTAGTTCACGTCTGAAGGAGCTGAAGAGAAGCAGCGTCCATCTGTGTGATGTGGAGTCTGAACCACTGTGGAGCCCAGGGATCGGCTGAGGCCTTCATTCATAACCAAAGCTCAGAAACGTCTCCCTATAGTTCGGTGAAAAATAAATTATGTTGCTTTTGTGCTGCATTATATTTAGATCTTAAAAAATCGGTACAAACACTGCGTCCAATACCTGCTGCGGCTCCTCCACATTAAAAGCCTTCAACCAGCAGACCACAGTGGAGGTTTTATTACATTTGACTCTAGCTCTCACACTAACTGCTTTTCATGGATAAGATAAGCTGGACATGACTTTCCCCTGCGCCTCCTGGTGAGAGGAAACCTCCGTAGGGTTCAGATCTGCTCACAGCTTCAGCATGTGAACTACTGACTTTCTGCTTTTTAAAAACAACCCAGTGGATCCCTGCAGCCACAGGATGAAGCAAGCACCAGCTGCTGTTCACTGTCCTACAGAGCGTCTGATGCAGAAACACGTGTGTTCAACTTCATGTCGTCACCAGAAGTCTTTACAAACCTGCCGATATTTTGTTGCAGCCAAGAAGAAGTTCTACAAATTAATAGAAAATCTCCTTCACATATTCTTACACATTATCACATCTCATCCATCTGCTTCAAAACAGCGGAAACTTATTAAATCCGAAACTTATCGGAAAGCTTAAAATCGGTGTGATAAGAACTAAACATGATCAAAAATCATTTTGTTCTTAGGTGTTTCAGTTTGTGTCCGTCCACTAACCTGGAGGAGAAAGAGTTTTTGAACCTTATATCAGCAAACTACAAAGTGGTGTTTGGAAATTCTGACTTTCGGGAGCTGTCATGTCATCCTCTGTTCTATAATCTATGTTCGAGACCCATTCAAGAGTTTGAATAACACTTTATAACACTATAACACACAACACTTTAACGTCTAATGTTGATGCACAAACTGTTTCTGATAAGAAACTTAGTCTGTTTTGAGGAATCAGACGTCTCATCTCACGTCTCTCTGCCTCGTCTGTGATAAAACATTTATTTCTGTTTATCTGCTTTTCAAACACATTCCTGTTCCTCCAGCCTGTGAACGCTCTCTGTCTTCAAGGCTCAACTGTGAGATTCCTCTTCACTAAACCAAGAACATGAATCTTAATTAACTTATTCATCGGGTTATTTTCCTGCTCGTTGACAGTTTACGATTCAGACGAGACTACATATGGTTTAACACTTAGAGTAATGGATTTGAAATGGTGATCAACCTTCCACACATGAGTATAGAGGTGAAACAATCTTTTTTAGTGTTAAAACAGAAGTTGTGTAAGGAATTAAATAACATTTAGCCTGAATAAGATCAACAAAAAGGTCAGTGATTGAAATGTTAACATTTAATCGATTTCTGAAGAATCAAAGTTTAATGTTGGAATAAAAACTGTGATCAGATAAACGTCTGTTTCAGTCATGATGCAGAGGAGGTGTCAGGAAATCCACAGAGGAGGTGTCTCGCAAACAAATACAAAGTTTAGTATTTAATATGAATCCTGTGTCTTTTGTTTCACATCCGTTACAATCACTTTGTGAGAGTGAATCTTTATTTGTCACCAGCGACGGCAGAATGAGTTTCGTTCACTGTCAGATTTTTAACGACATGTCAATGAATAAACATCTTATTATAACATGTTTGATTATGTCTGTTAGATGAATGGACCTCAGTGTGATGTGATGAATACAGACACTGAAACAATCAGTCTGTCGTCTCGCTGCATGAAACCAGACTGATGAGCCGCCTCGTGTTGATGAAGGTTTCGACTTTGGGCTTTAACTTCAGTTCACTCACTGTGTTTTGAAATCAGCTCCTCGACGTGTTTTTAATGCATAAATATTAATGTAACATTCAGCGACATGCTCCAGCTGTGCAGATTAAACAGATGTTTCTGTTTCACTGTTTTCGTTTCCTAATTTCCCCTGAGACGGTGGAAAGGACGCGGTGGAGGTGCCTGAGTCGTGACGGTGATTTGTCATCTGGGTTTGTCTCCGAGCTCCACAGGCACAGAAAGAGACCAGAGAGGTTTTTGTTGCAGTGATTTCATCAACCTTGAGTTTCCTTTAGCACCAAATCATCAGCAATACAAAGGTTGAACAGATTCGTTGAAGGTTACGGAGAGGAGATGATCATTTCCTGTCGCTTTAGCAGGATTAACAAAAAACTGCTGTAAATTGTTTAAATAATGTAATAAATAATTCTGTCTCTTTTTGCTGAGATGCTGTAACCATCAGTAACATAGTCAGTATTTTAAGTGATAATAATTCCTCAATAAAAGACAATAAATAAAGTTCTGGATACATTTAATCTGATTATCTACCATTGTTGCAGTTATATCATTATCATGAATTATTTCTGCCACAATAATTGTGTCAGCTCTTTTACAATGAATACAACAATCTGTCCAACGCACTCACTACAAAGTTCTTGAACAACAAAAAGTCTCAGAGACCAAAGCCTTGGATCAGAAGCTCTGAGCGTGGACCTGATCAGATTCAACACATGTGACAGATAATCAGCAGGTTTTCTGTTTCCTTCACAATCTGAGTTTTATATCTGTAAATCAAACCACAGCTTGTTCTGTGACATTACAGAACCTCAGACTATTTTTAATTTCCACTTGGTTCTGTTTGAGCATCTCAAACGACGTGACGCTTCCTCCTGAGGCTTTGTTGCTGTTCTTAGAAAATAATTCATGTTTTTATAAGCGACAGCGTCTATTGAGAATCTGAGCCTGTGCAGACGGAGGCAGGAAGAAGATTCTCTCCATCAGAGCCTCGTTCAGATTAAAGCAGGCATGACTGGGTTCCATGATAATATAATAATAACATGTTGTGAAGCATGAAGCTTCAAAGCGGCATCCCATAATCCCTCTCTGCAGCATTGTGTTGTACGATGGATGCTTTTATTCACAGTGTGTTTTGTTATTTATCCCCTCTCCCACTAAACATGAGTGTAAAGTGTAAAATGATCCAAAGTCTTCTGGTGAACAACAAACTCAATTTAACTCTGTAACGCTGTAAAAAACCACAGCGTCTAAAGTAAATGTTGTTAATCCTTTTTAAACTCTACAGTTTATTCATCTTCATCATTATCGATTCATCGGCCCCTGCATCATAATCACTGTGTTCTGGGCACAATGATGGAGGGAGCAGGAGGAGGAGAAGAGAGTCTGGGTGTTGGCTGACTAACCTGCACTGCAGAGAGGAATCTGTGACGGGAGGGATTCTTAAAATCAAAGTGGAGAAAGAGAGTGAAAGAAAAACGCTGCAGGGGAGAGAGAGAAGGGGAGGGGTGAAGAAAAAGAAAAGTACATAAAAGGAGATAAAGACAGTTGAGGGATCATCAATAATAAGAACATGAAGGAAGAAGGAATTAGAAAGAGAGAGAGAGAGAGGGAGAGAGAGAGAGAGAGAGAGAGAGAGGAGAGAGAGAGAGAGAGAGAGAGAGAGAGAGAGAGAGAGGGAGAGAGAGTCAAATAGTCAGGAGAAAGAACTGCTAAAGAGGAGGAGAGCTGTGAGTGTGGGAAAAAACATGGAAGAAAGAGAGAAAGAGAGAGAGAGAGAGAGAGAGAGAGAGGGATGTATGGATCCGAAAGATAGATGGATGGCAGGGAGAGGAGAAGACGCCAGAGGGGGAGGAGAGATTAACAAGGAGCAGTGAGAAGGGAGAGTAAGAAGAGAGAGAGAGGGGGAGAGAGAGAAAGAGAGAGAGAGAGGGAGAGTATAATGGAGAGGAAAACATGCAGAGCATAGAAGAAGAGAGAGACTGAATTATGTTTTAAATCAATTTCCTGCTCATGACCCACATACACTGCATAGAGCAGCAGCTTCTATAAACAGATTTACATTAAATAATAATTATAATATAAGTTTATTCCTATAAATCTGATTGATCATCAAATTGTAGGGTAAATAAAAACTATTTATTGAATTAAGATCATAGTGAGAACTCACTGGGAGCATCTGATGTTGAATTAGATCCTTTCAACTGCTTTTCTCAACACTGATAACAAATGAAACCAAATCCCATTATTCTGTGAATCAGAATCCTGATGGTCTTCTTCACTTTTTTGACTCTATATAATCTAAACCCACCAGAGGACAGAAAAGTTTCCTAACTACGTTCAGCAGAGTTCATGTTTGTCCATGAGACGAGTTCACCGAGCGCCTGTGAGACGCAGGAGCTGCACAAAGACCTGATTTCACATTTCTTTACTCTCCACCTGCTGCTGACACTCTTCAGTCGGGTCAAAGGTCACAGGAGTCGCCTCGTGCACAGACACTGAATCGAGAAAACTTTGTTCAACACAGCGACGTCCGTTACTGCAAACTCCTCCCCTGCCGGGAGCAGCCAATCAAATACTGAGGTCTCGCTCGGGGGGGGGGACATTTCTTATAGAAGGATCCGTGACCAGGAAGTGAACGAGAGGAACAAACAGCTCGAATAATAAGAAACAGTTCGATCCGGAACAAGAGCCTGAAGAGAAGTTTCCAGGGAGGAAAAGAGGTGAAAGAGAGAATGAAACCAAAGAAGAAAACTAAAGAAAGAAAGTGTTTGCATAAAGCAGCATGCATCCACACACACACACACACACGCAAACACACACACAGGCCCACATGCACCCACACACCTCTATCTCCCCTTGCTCTCCTCTCAGACAGCCAATTACAGCCCACCCACCGCTGTATCCAGGCAGAATCCATTAGAGAGACTCCCAGCAGGCGCTGCACTAACTTCACCTCTTATAGACACCAGACGATTCCCATCACAGCCGGAGCGGCTCCGCTCAGCGAGCAGCCGACTCTCACGCTCCTCGTTTAGCAGCAACAAGACAGGAAGTCGCTGAGGCAACAAGACTTGATGAACCTGATTAAATATTCTGCTACAAGACAATGAAGCATCTAAAAGTCATTTCACCATCCAGTGAGTCACAGGCTTTCAATTCTTAAATCAAACTTTAAAAAGAGGTTCATTTCACACAGTTGTGTTTATTTAATTGCTTTAATTGGATTGTTTGGGTCACGACTGGTGCCTCATGATACACTATCAATATTTGATTTAAATTATTGTGATTAAATATTACTGGTTTAACCATCATGAATATTGTATATCTGAATGATTTTTAACGTGCCCCCCAAGGTGATAGCTGTATTTTTATCAATATGTACAAAAGGGTGAAATATTGTGACATATCTATGTTAAAAGACATAAAAGAGAATATTGAAAAGACTTAAATCCAATATTTTAAGAGCCGTGACAAGTCTGACTTATGGATTCTACGTCTTTCTCACAGACTGGACGGATGGTAAATCTTTCTAATGGAGAATTATTGATTATTCCTCTGTCATTTTCAGGCAGTAAAAGGTGCGGCTGTGCGTCACATTGTGTTGTTCAGACACAACACAACACAACGTGATGCATCAGATTGTTAGAAGCATGGAGGCCGAGAGGCGGCGATGAAGAAGTGATGTGGTCTCTGTCCCGGGAGGAAACCAGGTTCCGAGGCTCAGTGATTTGTTTTCTATAAACACGACGACTGGAAGAGAAGCAGAAACATCACGGCCTTGATTTCCACTCTGATGTGTTTACGTTGCGATAGAAATTAGCCGATATGAACCTCTCAGTTACATCTGTATTCCGTTATATGTTTACATTTATATATATATATTATTTTTATTAATAAAGCAGAAAAGATGCGCATTTTACCAAATCTTCTGGATCGCCCCCTGGTGGCTGGCTGTAGTTTAAACCCATTAAACACTACATCTATCATGTTTAGTTTCAGGCATTAACCAAAGTCTAAACACATTTCATCGAATCTTTACGTGTCTTAACGTCAACATAACACCAGAGAACAACAGCAGTGACACAAAACTGTGACACCAACTACGATACAAAGGACACACAACATTATTTTACGAGACTCCTCAGTTTTCATCTATTCCTCCTGCATGTGGCTGATGAAATGGTTATTAGAGAGGAGTTTAATTTACCATGTCTAACAAACACCTCTCTCTCTCTCTCACTCACACACACACACACACACCACACACACACACACACACACAGTTATTTGAGCTAAATGAGTTACGTCCTCACTCAGAGATAACACAGTGTAATAAAATGTGATGGAATGAGACGATGGAGTTAATAGAGTGTAAATAAAGACGAGAAGGTTGTTTTACACTGAAGAGACAGAGAGGAGGAAACAACAGGACCATTCATCATCATGACTGTGAGGAAGTTATTGTAAAAACACCATCAGTTATTAAAGGTTCACCTGAAATAATAAAACTCACTTTAATATGTGAACAGTTGTGATGGAGACGACAGAGAAGAGGACGGAGGAGGAGATTTGAACAAAGCTCGTTTCACACTCGTATAAAACAACCGCCTCCGACTGAGCTGAACGTTTTGCTAAGTAACAATAAACCTCCAAAGTTCCCTAATATGCTCGAAGGCTGAAAACAAATTCATCCAGTGAGAGAAAGAGTCAAGAATCAGAGCGATGATGACGTGAGAAGAAGAAACTGAGGAGAAGAAACAAAAAGATGGAAAGAGAGAGAAAAATAATTAGCTTCACGCAAACGCTATAAGCATGGAGGTAATGGTCTGTTTGTCACCGGCAACAAGTCCCTGTTCCCTCGTTACACACTGCGGCATTACATGACGCCCTGGAGGGAACACACACACACACATACACACACACACACACACACACACACACACACACACACACACACACTCTGCAGAAATGTCCTCACAGCCATAGAAAGACATTAAGTCACGTTAAGTAACAGGGAGCAGTCGATGATTATGTGAAGTGTGAACCCTTGTTTCAACCAAACACACACACACACACACACACACACACACACACACACACACACACACACACACACACACACACAGGCAGCCCTTGGTTTCCTGGCCATGGATAACAGCAGTGAGATGTTTAGTATTCAGCGAGAAGGGCGAACGAGAAGAGAGAGGGAGTGAGCTGGCTTCAGTAACAAAGCAGCCTCTTCCCGACACTGTGTGTGTCTGTGTGTGTGTCTGTGTGTGTATGTGTGTGTGTGTGTTTGTGAGTGTGAGTGAGTCTCTCTCTGTGAAACATTTGTTCATGCATAAACCAACTGCTCATTACAAGTTTCCCTCCACAGACACAGAGGCGGCGCACTCACCCGAGCCAAACTCATGAGGTTGTGAGGACCTGAAACAGCAAATGAGATTCAATCAGTTTCAAAGTTGAAACACTGAGAATCAAACTTCACTTAGCAAACAGAGAAATATAATATAACTTATGTTTAATTCAGCAATAAACTGTAAAATTCTAAATATCACTCGCTACAGATTACCACAGGCAGTGTCAAACTTTCAGTAGAGACACACACAGACACACACTCACACACTATCACACATCCTTTCAATACGATATCAGTCGCAGACAAAACAAAGTTTGGTTTAAAGGTGAAAACTTCAGCTGCAATTCATCGTATTTTCTTCTTCTACTGTTGTTCTTTTGTTTTCAAACCACTAACAAACCCCCAGGAAAGTCTGTTTATATGTATAAATATGAACTGGACCAACTTCCACCTCTCAGCGCGGAGGCAGCTCATCAGGAATATGAAATATCCCAAACACAGCAGATTTGATTTGAGCTGCAGGTTCACTGACACGTTGGGAAAGTGGCTGCACCACATTTCATCCATCACTCACAGCACAGGCGGAGTTCTGTGTCCTTCTGCTTTGCCTCAAGCAGAAGCTGAAGGTTTTCAGCACAGTGACAGGATGTGCTCTGTGTCTGTGTGTGTCTGTGTTAACAGTATATGTGTGCCAATGTGTGTGTGTGTGTGTGTGTGTATATGTGTGCATGTTTGTATATTTGTGTGTCTGTGCGTGTACATGTGTGCATCTGTTAGCATCTGTATGTGTACATGTGTGTGTCTATGTGTGTCTGTGTAGAACCAATTTAAAGTAAACTTCTAAAAGACTTGGCTCAGAGCTGAGATCACCAGAACTTTTCTATTCCCACATCCATCAGTTTACAGGATTCAGGCCGAGCTCATGGAGCCGACTCTCGGTTCAGGTTTCTCCAGAGGAGAGATTGTGTTGTTTGGTCCTTCAGTCGTGAAGCAGGAACTCACAACGACTGCAGGTCATGTTGTGTGAACTGCACAGGGGATCTGACACCTGTGAAAGTTGTGTCGTCAGAACTTGGCTGAAGTTCGTTAGTTCTTAACTTCATATAAAAAAAAAGGTCAAACTAAAGAAATCAGATTAAGATGTGAACAGAAATGTGTTGATGGGAACTCGGCGTGTGTGTTTGTGTGTCTGAGGATTCTTTCCATTTGAGTATGTTTTGCAGATCGAGAACTTGTTGAGCTGATGACGATGAGTTTCCTGTCATGGAACCGTCTGTGTGGATCATCTGTGAGTTTCTGGGTTTAAAGACGACAGGTACGAGGCAGATGAAAGGTTGAGCCCTGATGAGAAGTGTGTTCTCTCAGCCTGAGACTCATTTACACACATCACTGCTCCCGTCCTGCAGGAAACCAGCGAGCGTGTGGCTCTGGACTAAAGAGCTGAGGAGATGACGTGAAGAGAAGAAACCTGTCCATCACTCCATCAGACGTTTGGAGAAGTGTCTCACAGTCGCTCCTCGGTTTCCATTAAAAGGATTCGTTATGTTCAATTTGAGGGAAGCTGAGCGATGAATACAGACACGTTTCTTATGATGCAACAGGCGTCCAAAGTTAAACAGAAAAGAAATCAACAAGAGAATCGCTCTGCAGCATGTTTCAGCTCCGAGGCCACAGCAGGACAGACAGAGACTAACTCGGGGATGGAGGGAGAATTCTCAGAGCTCTGGAAATGTGCACGTTAAAGAATTTCCACTCCCTCTACCACACTAGACTTTACACCTTTCACTTTTTTTAAATTCACAAAAACTAGAGTAAAGAAGCATCACCTCCTTTAAGTCGGACGCAACCAATAAAAACTGAAGCTTCGTCCAAATCCGGAGTCACGAGAGGACAGGTGACGACAGGTGACGACAGGATTCAGAGTCATAAAGACGAAAAACATCTGGATTCAACTCTTTTAATTCAATCACATCTTCAAGTGAAACGTAACATTGAAGCTCAAACACGTAAAACCTCGTCTTAAACTGTATGCAGCCCTGTGAACAGGTTGACCTTATCTTCTTATTGAAGGCACAAGTCTCGTGGGTGAGATGAAGTCACAACAGACACGTCCCCGTGACTCTTTGAAGGGATTCTCTGGCGGCGTACTTCTTAAAACACATTCACGAGGCCGTCACCGAGGATTCACTGTGACCTTTGATCCCCAGAATCACATCAATTCATCCTTGAGTCCGACTGAACGTGACCAACGTAGAAGAAATCCTCTCAAGGTGTTCTGGAGATTTCTAGTTTTAGAGTCGTCGGCACAGAGGCATGAAAAATGCAGCCTGAGCAGCAGGTGCTGTGCAGAATGATTCTCATGTTTCTAAATAAGAACCCTAAAGATGGAATCTGCACTAAGCTGCTCTGTCAACATGTTTCTTTCTTTGTCTCCAGAGTCTGTGCACGATGTCACATCCCCAGAGAGCAGGATTTATTCAAATCTAATAACTGTGATATTTCCTGATGAGAAATGTGACCGAGAGCAAATATTTCAGCAACAATATTCACACGTGCTCTAATTATCTCATCTCTGTGTCTTCGCTGTAAATATCAGCCTCATTAGTTGTTGAATAAATAACTCGGATGTCAGCTTCCGAGCTGTGTCTGGATTCTGATTGGATGACAGCTTGTCACACTTCCTTATTAACCTTACCTCCATCCTGATCTGCATCCATATATTTCACCTTTTGGCTCGAGAACGTCAGTGCAGCGGATAATTGAGAATCCTGCTCCAGCTGGAGATCTGCCCACTGCATTAGAGGTCAAACCACTCGTTTCATTTTCCGGACGTGGTTGATGGCGCCCACTCAGACCCCGAGTCCCAGAGCGACAGATAAGAGGGATGATTTACTGGGAGTCGCTCGTTTCCCAGCCGTCGCTCACCGAGGAGCAGAGTCGCTGGCCGAGTGTTCGACACCAGCTCTCCACCACAGAGGATAAGCAGAGCTCCACTCTCCTCTGAAGAGGGATCACGTCCTGTTTTAGTGGTTAAACTTTTTGAAAAGCAGCCACACGTCCATTATGAGCTCAGACCACCAGAGCTTTTCAATTCCCACAACCACAACCAGCGCGATTTACAAGATTCTGGCTGAGGTCATCGGCTGCATCAGCTCGTTCGCTGTTCAGAGGCTCAGGGTGGATTTGTAGAATATCGCCACAGAGACACTGGATGCTTTCACACTGACCTGGTTTCATTTGGACCGTTGGACTTTTGGGGTTTAGTCAGAACCAAAACAGAATGTGTGGTCTGGCTCTGGATCAACGTGAAGCACGGGTCTAATGTTGGCAGAGTGCTTTTTGGGAAAGTCTGGACGAGGGCTGAGCAATGAAACTAAAACAATAATCGTAGTTTGATTATTAGATAAACACAAGTTAAATAAAAGTTTAAAACAACAACTTTCACTCAGGAAAGAATTGTTCATAGTTATCAACATTGACTAATATGTCGATAACTAATGAATACATTTGTTTTTTTAGCTTTCTTCCAACATTCGCTTGCACTCAACAGCCCCGTTTGTGCTCAGTGGAGCAAATCGAAGCACAAGCGAGCGGCTACTTGAGTGTTGAAGACTGAGCACTTTATAAAATAGGAATAGGATTCAGCTGAATGTGACATATCAGGCTGAAGCTGTTGCCCGTGTCTGTGTCGACAACATGAGGATGAGCTCGTTTGTCTCCCAGCTTCAGCTTCACAGAGAAGTGAGATCTGCTCCGAGCTTGTTCTTCCTGCAGCATCATTAACCGGCAGCAGGACCCACTCACTCACTCTGAACCGGAGCCTGTTTCTTCTTCTGCTCCAGATAAACCCAGTCGGCTCTGACTCTGCTGTCAGGGATTCTCTCTGATGGCTGGTGTCTAAACACTACAGACAAAGACGTTTGTGCAAAATGCAAGATTAGAAAAACACACGAGACAGAACAGAGACAGAAAATATCCTTCATCTGTTTACAGGCCACAGCTGATTGGTGAGTGTTCAAGTCCCGTATTAGACACATTTTCTCTGGTGGTTTAATTTGTGGATTCCAGAACAAAAGAACCATCGTCATGTAGGTCGAGTAAATCATTAATAACAGATTATTTTTTAAAAGAATAAACATAAGAAACCAAATCCTGCCTGGTCTGGTGGGGGGTGGGACCTGGGGATTGGTCTCTGTAGGAAGTTCTGAGGGTTTGTTTCAATAGAGATTCTTTTCCGTGTTATATAAGTTAAACAGGTCGTCACTAGTCTGGAACACATTTAATGAACTCCAATAATTAACCTGAATATGAGCTGAGTTTCACATCTACTGAGCTCAACAGCCCCCCACATATTTAATCTATTTATACTCGACTATGGACATCAAAAGAAGTCAAATAGTCATGTTCATCAGTTCATGCATCACACTGATAGAAGACTCTTCATCACACAGTCAGGTAGAGTTAACCTCCTGACCCTCACGCTCACAGACCCACTGACTCCTCCACAACAATCTGCTCAATGATTTATCTCATTTCTCTTTCAATTATCTCCCTCTGTCTGTTTCTGACAGTTTTCATTTGAATTACAGCGTTAACACCGACGGCAGCAGATGCCTCTAATTATTAATTACCGTCTGCGACAGCGTCACAATACAAACAATAAATCAGTTAATTTGATCTCAGAACAGAATCTCAAACCAAATGAGCTTTTCTCTGCTGTTGTAGCCTCTTGTCACCAACATGTGCGTGAGGAGCCTTTAGTGTCATCACAGATAACATCAGTGTGTAATGATGGAGCAGAAACATGCAGGTCACATATTGACTCTCGTGTCAATTAAGATGGATTTCTATGATACAGGATCTGATGGGGGGGTGGAGGCCTATTAGCAATATCATGTATTTTAATGAACTATTGGTCGGGTCAGCATTGATTCCCCTGATGCTTCTGCATTCTGCTCACTGTGCGTTTAAATTCTAATTCAGAGTCCAGAGGCTGAGAAGAGGCTTGTTTACATATAGACGAGATTATTATGACTCAACAAACAGAGTCAGCACAACCTCAATGCAACAGGAGGGATTCTATAATAAACTACCAGTCATAAATAAGACACAGGTTGTAATGTCCCATGTTAGCTACTGTGTCAGCGTTACGTACATATCACATCAACCGTCTGATTCAACAGGAAAAACCACAACTGCTTTCTGAGTAGAGATTTCTATTATCATCCATAATATTCTACCCATCCCAGGTAGACTGACCACAAGCTAGAAACCCATGATACAAGGTTTTATTCTGAAGAAGACAAATGTTTTATTCACAACGTCAAGAGGGACTACAATACCCACAATCCTCAATAATGTCAGTAATAAGTTGGAGTGAAGATTCTGTGTCTTAGATTCTATGATTCAGAACATGTTGTAGGTAAAGATGGACGTCGTGACAACTCCCTAAAGTTAAATCAAATACGATGGCCGCGCCTGAAACCGAGGTGGAGACGTCCATCTCTATTCAGAGTCATAACTCAGACCCAGAGTTTGTCTCCAGCTGCTTTCCGGAGCCGGACAGTAAAGAGAGATCCTGAGATGGAAACATGTGCTCGGTGCTGGGGCTGATACTTGCAGTTGCACAGTCCTGCCAGCAGGACGGAAGCTGCAGGTCAGAATGGATCAGTGCAGTCTGACGGGAAGAGATGATGAAAAGCCTCAGAATGACCTCAGACAAAAGAGAGTTTTTAATAGACCACTTCGGTGTATTCTGCTCTAAATTATTGAGCGTTCAGGATAATTTCCATAACCATCTTTCATCATCTGTGGCTCCCAGCAGCCTTCACCTGAATTCCACTTATAATAACTTCAACAGATGAAATATAATCTTCTCCTTAGTCTCTGACCTCCGGGTCAAATCCGTCTCTAACGTCAGTGGGCGACAGCAGCAGCTTCCGTTTGAATGAAGCCATATTTCTGACCTTCATGCTGGAGCCGGTGGCAGCAGCAAGATGAAAAGTCTCCAGAACGAAGGAATGAAAGGGTCGTCGACATCCCGAGAACTCAAATAACACGACCACGATGGAACGCTGGAGAGCAGCAGGTGTGAAGACAGACAGGAGGAGCTGAATTAATAATCACAAAGGCCCGTGTGGGTCCCAGCGATGGACAGAGAGACCAGGGGAGCGAGGGGCGGCTGGTAAAAGGAACAAACAGCGGTGATACATCTTTCTGCTTGTAAATGAGACACAGAACACCGGCTCTCTGGGGAAATGGTGTGTAACGTTACGGGGAGCGAGGGGTGGGGCAGAGACCCAGAAAAGAAAATGAAATGAAGGTGGTTAAAAAAAGAGGGACTGAAAACACGAACTAGACGAGAACAGAGGAAACGCTGTATCACACAAATGTAACCTTTATAAAAATATAAAGTTAAAGTAGGGATCTCAAAGGTTTTATTTATATAAACATCTGTTAAATTTCTGTAATAACGAATAAGGTAACGTGATTAACATGAGTCTGTGACCCACTGATGATGATCTGAGGAGACGCTCCTGAAAATCATTAACTGATAATTTTCCATTAAAACAATTTAACTGGTGAAATACGACTTGGCTTGTACTATGAAATATTATTCATATAATAATTATAATAATAATAATGTGTTGTATAATTAGATGCTTCCAAAAAACGCTTCTATAAAACAAGACTAATATTTTTCTGCACTTTGCTGTTCTCAGTTTATTACCTGCAGTTAGAATCCAAAGAACGAGGAAATGATATTATAATATAATAAACTCTCACATTGAAGATGCTGAGTCTAAGGTTTGGGTTTCACTGGATGTTGTTGTGATTATTGATCCGATCACAGTGAACTCTCTGACGGCTGTTTGGATAAAGGCTGGACGGCTTCCACACATCATTCACACTGTCTGCAGAGCTGTCAGCTGCAGTGTGGCTTCAGTGACTTGCCCAAGGAAACGTTGGAATTCACTGGAGGAGCTGGGGATGGAACCACCAACCCTTTGTTCAGTGTGGATGACCCGCTCTACCACCTGACACACAGCCCCCCCCCTCTGACTTAACCCTAGAAGATAAATGACTCTCAAGGTCCTGAAGAAAACCAAAACCTATTGAGAAGCAAATCAGGAAAATCCGTCAATTTCTAAACTCGACTTTCTTCACAAGTCATCGTTTTTCTCTCAACTGCCAAAGTAAACACAAGTGTGTGTGTGTGTGTGTGTGTGTGCGTGTGTGTGTGTAGTCCAGCTGGTCTCTCAGCTGGTGTCGTGTTCATCAGGATGTTGTACCTCCACACAGCACTCACCTTCCTGCTTACAGGTCACAGCACATACACACAGACACACTCACACACACACACAGACACACCCAAACACAGACACACACACAGACACACACACAATCAGGAAACACTTGTGAAATTCCTCCCTCAGCAGATTGATCCTCCATCTCATCTAAACCTTGACCCAGTAAAGAGCAAACCTCTGATCTGAGTCTTTACTACAACTCAATGTGATTTACTAGTTCAAGCTGTAATAGTATTTTCCAACATATTAAAAACCTGTGAACACAGCGGACGTCCTCTGCTCCTCTCAGAGCTGCATCGACATCACAGACCTCTCACTGGATAATAAATGATAAATAAATAAAAAGGTTTATTTTGGAAGTAATTGACGTATGAATAATTCATCCGTTAACTTATTGTTTGTTTCTCCATTCTGTTTATGTGCGTGCAGAACGGGCCTGAAGGCTACAGTTTCCATAAGACCCATGAGCTGTATGACAGTCCCCCCAGACCAGAGGCCATGTGTGTGTGTGTGTGTGTGTGTGTGTGTGTGTGTTTGTGTGTGTGTGTGTGTGCCTGTACATTCCTCTGAGCAGGAGAACGTGAGGATGGAGTTAGCTGTGGATAAACAGCGTCCGTCCTGGGAGGGAGGACGTGGAAATAAAACTAAATTGGATGCATGCATGAGTGCGTGCGTCTGTCCGGGGGCTGGAGCAGTTCTAAACAAATATGAGATTTTTGAGCTGGAACAGAAACAGTGAATTTTAATATCAGGTTTTTCTGCATGAATCTTATAAAGTAATTTATCTCTGTGGAAAGTCGAGTCTGACGGATTTATCAGTCGATAAAAACAAACCAATATGATCCTGTCACAGACGTGTCAATGTGTATGTCTGCCTTTATGAAAACATTGATTTTACAGAGTAAACAAAGCAGATGTTTTTTGTGTTAACATCTCAGGCTGGAGATACTTGCATTGAACTACGTGCAGGAATCCTGAAAGTCTGTGAAAGTTGGACGTGCTCGGATCAAGTCTTTATGTATGTTCTTATTATTTTGAAGGAACAAGACCACGACCATGAGAACGAGAAGGACTTAAAGATAAAAAGCTTTCCAGAAAACGACCCTTTAAGAAGACAGAACTTCCACTGAACCTCCGCTGAGATCATTTATTTCTACCTTCAGAATCTTAATATGTTGTTTGAAGCCTCCAACACGACAACTGAAGGTGAGTTAGGTCCCTTAAAGCGAGCCGCAGGGTTTACTGAATAATCATAAATGCACCTTAACTCCAGGCCTAACATGACTCAGCTGCATGCTTCTGATTGGTGGAGCTGAAAACGGCTGATTCATGCAACAGATGCAGAACAACCCAATAAGCTGTGCCAGTTTTAACCGTGTGATCAGCGAGCCGACGCCAGCCTCAGGAGCGTGACACCTCCTCAGCCTTCTACCTTCTGCTCATCGCCACAGCAACAGCACACGGGAGGATGTGGCGTGATGCAACACATGTTTTTCAGGTGTTCTCAGCACACGCTCCATGGTGATCCATGCAGCTGCAGGGTTTTTCCTTCTCTCAGTGATGCAAGTGGATGAAGCTGCAGCTGCAGACGGGCGAAGGCTTTCCTCAGGAACAAGCAGCTGCTGAGCAGAGCGCGGGGGCTTGCAATGGAAAATGGATCTGATCTATTAAAATCAATCTAAATATCAAAGTAAAAGTAGAGAGGCACGAGTTTTTGTTTTGATCAAATAATTAAATCAGACGTAAACCTCCTGAATATCAGTCCCTGAGACCCTGAGACCCTGAGACCCTGAGACCCTGAGCTGGGTCTATTTATCTAACCTTAAAATGAGAAGCTGAATAATCATGACTCCCGTCCCTCAGCAGAAAACAATCCTCCCAGAAAGAAGGAAGATCCGGTGTGAGGAAGCTTGAGAGAAATATTAATATTAAATGTTAATCACAGGCTGTATTCATTCCGAATCATAGAAACCTCAGATTTAAGGTTAGATGAACAGCAGCTGAATCAGTGCATCAGGACAGGTCAGACCTCTGTTAACTGAAATTGGCAAGAATGTGAAAAACGTCTTCTCTCATTACAGAATGTGATTAAAATATTCCTGGATTCACACCAAAGTCATTTCATGTCCCGTCCTCCCAGAGTTCCATTTAAATCTGTTTGTGCAGAATCCTGCCGACAAACAAACCAACAAACCAAACAGTGTTTGAACCGTGGGAAGCAAAACCATTAAGCTCCTGTTTGAAACATTCATTAGAGCGAACGACCTCCGAGCTGCGGCCGACACCGACCTCCAGTAAAGAGCCAGAAAGAAGCAGTGACTCAGTTTGTGACCTGGAGAAGAGACGCTGTGAACAAACCAGAGAGAATTTCAACAATGTCCGACTCCTGCAGTGAGATCACAGATTAGACAAAGAGCAGAACCACCTGAGGCTGGCTGGTCTTATTGATGCTACTAAAAGTAATTCACTAGACTTCAAATGAATTCCAGTAAATCGTGAGTCAGGAGGCTGAGGACACGTGACATATTTGCTTCTTCCTCTTCGTGAAAACAAAAATACATACATATTTTGACCATATCTGTCCATTAAATACAGATTAAAACAGATTTGACAGATTCTATCCAGCTTGGACCTCAATGGGGTCTGAGACAGTAGACCTCCGAGGGCCTGTGCTAGGACCAAGATGAAATGTAAACTCTGTTGTAGAACAACAGCAGAGACATCATTGTAAAGGTCGTGACCTCTGGAGTAACATTATGTCACTGGGAAAATTGAGGATGTCTCCTGCTCCTCAGGGATGACCTTTGAACCTTGCACCTGAGTCAGTTTGGATGGCTTACAGGATGGAAACTAAATATGCAACAGACATGGTATGAACTGTTTTGAAAAGGTTATCACGTCCCTCCACACTTTGACTCCAAAGCGTCTCTGCCTCTTCCAACCGACTCCTCATACATCACAGCTGCTGCAGCTCCGACAGCAGCAGCTACTTCTCAGGTTAAATCAACTAATTCTCATGATTTACCTCCTTCATCAAACAGATTGCCCCAACTGGCATTTAGCCAGCATGAATCATGAATCATGAATCCCAGCGAGGACGGCCTTTTGGCTCGGACGCTCAGAGGAAAGCGCCGACAGGTCAGAATTTTCTGCTGGTCCTGAAGAACGAGGCACAAATGTGCAGATAAACAGAATAATCATCAGTTCAGGGACAGAGGGCGTCAGTGATGAACGGTGGAGACGGAGGATGGAGACGGAGAGGAGATGTGACGACTGACAGGTGGATCCTGTAGAACACATTAAACTGGACCTTGGCAGTAAGTGGATAGAGATGAAGAAAGGGTTCGTGTCCCATTCCATTAGAGGCTCTTTCAATCTGAGGGAGAACATTTAACAATCCAGCCTCTGCTGCTGTTTCACTTCGCTGCTTGTTTTCATCCAGAATAAGAAATAAACCACAGCTGCAGCCGGAGAACTGATCTAATTATAGCGTTTTAGAAGGATGCACCTTCAGGGCATCAGAGGCAAATTAGAGCAGTTTCAAGATCTGGACCACAGGCTGTTTTGTTCTGCTTCATTTCACCATCACAAACGGCTGCGATGGACCAAACCAACAAGCAGGTTCCCCCTCTCTGTCCGTCTGTCTGTCAGCAGGAGGACTGCTGAGCAGGATGTGACGTGAGAGAGAACCCCTTCAACGCTGGTGCAGATACAGTAAATGTTTAATCACTCTCTTTAAATATTAAAGAAGATGATTCTTTATGAAAAGAATGAGATGAGACTGGTTTGGGTGGCGGGGACGAGCCTCAGAGACTGGGCGAGGTGCTGGGAGGTCTGGGAAGGAGCTCGGAGGAGAACCGCTGCTCCCTCACATCACAAGTGGACAGTTTCACTTCAAGTGTCAAGAAGCCTCCTGGGAACCTTCCATTTGAGATTTACCAGGAACACCCACTGGGAGCAGAACAGGAAGCTGCTGAAGGGACTACATGTCCCACTGGGCCCCCGGAACCACAGGAAGAGCTGAATATCAGAGAGAGGGATGTGGAATGTTCTCCTGATTCTACTACTTTCATACCTGCATGAGCCGAGGGCAGCCGCTGGAAGAGAGAGTGGGAGTGGGAGCATTTCAAAATAACGAGCTGCAGCCGCCTCACAAACCTCATCACACTTTTATAGAAGTTTGTCTGTGGGCGGACGCATCACAGAAGGGAAATTAAACTTTTACAACTTCTGACGAAAATCTGTTGACAAATAATCGCTCCATCACCTTGAAATGCAGAATAATAATAAAATCTACTAACCATGGAATGAATTGCATTTAAGTCTCAGCCCTCTATATTTATTGAAGTTTAAGACATTTATGTTTATGTTTAATGATTCTGATTAATATCACTCACTATAAACAGCTGGATCGAAAGGGCTGAATTACAGAGCTACTATAAACAGAATGATAAACAGGTGAGTAGTTACAGGTTAACATTCATTTATTCAAATGAGCCACCACAGCGATGAGTCACAGGCCGATGAGGGTCACAGCATCTGGGATTTGATTCAAACACAGCTGGAGATGCAGGAGACCTGCCGCCAAATAACAAGCTTATTGAAATATAATAACAAAGTCACGTTTATTATCCAGCAGCCCAGTCAACTGCTCATAGACCGTTACAGAAAGTTTTCGTTCCCTGAGCAACAACTCGTCCTTCCATACAAACCAAAACTAATAGACACATAATGCAGATGAAGTTAAATCTCCTCTCAGAGTTCATAAAATAATTCATGATTGTTTATAACTATAACAATGGGTTGAATATATATAAGTAGCTGTAATTAATAAATATGAGAAATAATATTGTGGTATTTTGGGGTTTATTGTCCAAACTAGTAGAGAAACTCAGTGGAGCTCACTTCACTAAGGGTCCACAGTCTCACTAACCACATTTCAGATCCTGAATTTGATTTGGATCAAATTACACAAACCGGCATCATTTTTTAATTATATTGAATTTGTAGAATGGAATTTTCTTGGCTCCCTTCATGAGTCTGAGTTCTAACCTGAGAAGGAGGGATGTGAACCTGCTGACCTGCTGCAGAGGATCAAGAGAAACTAGGTCTCAGGAGCAGAGCCTCTGAATAATGAAGCTCAGATACGTTACTCTTAAAGAGACAGATGTGCACGTGAGAGAATGTAACGTGCACACTCCCTCCCCTGCTGCTTATACTACTTTTTATATTTAAGTTAGTTTCCTCTCTTTAGATTTTCAATACACTGCAGCAATTCCTGGTATTTGTGAAAACCTGCTCGACAATAAAACCCGATTCAGACTCTATAATGACACAGAAAGACACACAACAGACACACACTAGTTTCTATGAGACAACCTGATAGAACCAGTGGCTCGCCTCATCAGTCCTGATTCTCACCGGGACGGTCCAGCTCACACAGACAAAACCCACCATCATTAATGTAATGAGACCCTGTGACATGAGCCTCATTCAGGGAGAAGACCTGAGGGACGCAGCATCATCACAGTCAATCAGGCTAATGACCAGATTAACACCAGAGGATTGTTCACTAAGCTTGTTGCTTTCTGGGCTTTTGGAGCAAAATGTAAAGACTGAGAGAAACACAGAGAAGCTTTCTGAGCTTTGAGGCTAAAGTCAGTAAAACGTCCTGAACAGGATGAGGACAGGGAGAAGAGGAGAAGAAGAGGAGAAGAAGAGGAGAAGAGGAGAAGAAGAGAAGAGGACAAGAAGAGGAGAAGAAGAGGAGAAGAAGAGGATGAAGCCATGTTTGACTTAACTCTTAGGAAACAACATAATTTAGTACAACAAGGATTTGGTTAAAGCTGAATGACATGAACACAACCAGCGACTCATTATACGTTTACTTTTTAAAACTTAAAACTCTCTGACAACACACTTTGTATAGGTCGTACACTACTTTTCATGATGCATTATGGGAAACAATTAGTGAACCAGATATGGAATAGAGAATTTCACTGTTGATTGATGCAGCCTCGGAGTTTTCAAACTAAAACAGAGCTTTTGAAAGTTAATAAATGAATAATAACCCTGTGTCTTCATCTGCAGCTTCTGAAGCTCAGACCAACTAAATGTCTGTGATGCCTTTGGGGAACGTGGGAAACCGTATATTTACCCCCCCAGTAAAATAAATCCTCAGTTTGACTCTGTTGGCATATGATGAAACTAAATAATGATGAAACTGAATAATGAGGAAACAAACAGCTGATTGTGTCTGAACATGACAAGTGACTGATCCTTACTTCTCACTCATTCACAGAACACACAGTAGCAGCTTGTTAGTTGTGAGACGATATTTACCTGAAGTGAACTTGTCACCTTCTTCCTTTAATTTAATAAAAATCTATCTAAATCATCCCCGGACACAGATTCATTACCCGATTCTAGAAATTCCATTTGCACTGCAGTGCACCTGCTGGATTTAACCAGTGATGGAATTACTAGTCCAGTGTGTAGATGTTGTGTAGCTGTTGTGTAGCTGTGGGCTGTTTGCTCCATAAGACCCCAAAACCTCTAGGAAATAAAGGTTAATAACCTGAGGTCAAACCCATTTAAACACAATCTCCTGCGGAGATGCTGCTAATCAAAATCTGAGCTGCATATGCACAACAACACACACACACACACACACACACACACACTGAATACTCTATCTCCTACACACACTCTGGTTTGAACCCTTCAGGTATAAACTATGCATGAGTCAGCAGCTCAGAGTTGAGATGCTGAGGAGTCGGGCTCTGAATGTGGATTTTTTAGGCTTTTCAAGCTACAGGAGAAAATAAGCTTCTCTGATTCTGATTCTGTTTCTGTTTCTGATTCTGATTCTGATTTTGATTCTGATTCTGATTCTGTTTCTGTTTCTGATTCTGATTCTGATTTCTGATTCTGATTCTGATTCTGATTCTCCACTGGAGAAACTTTGTTGAGCTACAATATTTTTCATAAAAAGTCTTGATGGATCAGGATCTATATTCATCAATCAGGATGGAAACTCGAGATAAACTGGACCGATAGAAAAGTTCATATTTACAACCATAGATGGATCCATTTTCTCCCACTTTCCAATATCTTGTTTATTATCAAATTAAAACATATATAAACATTTCCTCCTGCACTACAGAGTCTGTGTGGTTCTTTCCTCTCAATAGATTCAGTTTCTGATCATGTGGAGCTGATGAGACAAACATTTTGTTATTTGTGAAACTTGAACTAAAGTTTAATTTAACAAGATGCTGCTCATTCGTCATTTTAACACAGGAGACAAAAATTGATGATGTGTTTTTTATATATCTATATTTATTATCAAGATCTATTTAATGACTTTAAACTGGATTTTATAAATACAACTAAGAAATACGGAAGGAAAAATTTCACCTGCACTTCTGATTTATTTCTGGGATGAACTTAAACTCGTTAAGCAGAAAGGATTTAACAACAGGAGACAAAACTTTAGTGGATTACTTAAGGTAAATAATGAGCTGGATTAACTAAATCCACGAAGAGAATTCAGAAACATTTAATCTGCATATTATTCTCTCCTCTGGTGAATCTGCTCGTGTCCTCACCGACTCTGTTCCCACCTCGTTAGACTTTTGGATTATCGCTCAGCTCTCCCTCTCACAGGGAACCGGGCGGCTCCATTACCAGAACCACTCAGCAGCAGAAGTGGCTTCGCCGCGTTGACCCGGTATAAAGGCCGCAGTTATCGTGCATATTAATGAGGGCGCTGCAGCTTCCCTGTGCTCCACACAAATACATTATGCAAATCTGAACAGGAGTTAATTATGTCGAAAATTGTCTGTGGGTTGATAAGAGATTCTGTCGTACATGGAACTGCATGCGTGAGCATTTATGTGTGTATGTGAACGGACGTGTGTGTTTGTGTGAGGTTTTTACTTCATCACATTTGACCTCATTTATAAGCCGTCCCTCGCTAATTGTTTCACTGCCGGTTATTCAAACACTTAAAGGATAATAACGTATTTCATTAACTTTGAATTTTATTCCCCCAAAGAGACAGAAATCAAGTCCTCAGTAAAAGTAGCTCCGTCACAATAATAAAATCAGGAGCTGAATATTTCTTCTTCTTCAGTCAGAAGAAGAAGAAGAAGAAGAAGAAAAAAAAGAAGAAGAAGAAGAAGAGAAGAAGAAGAAGAAGAAGAAGAAGAAGAGAAGAAGAAGAAGAAGAAGAAGAAGAAGAGTTGTGATTGGACAGTTTGTTGGGTTCATTTGAGAATTGTGTCGACTCAGTGGTAATTACATCCTCCAGATATTATAAGAAAACATTTTAACGGTTCTTCCTGCGTCGTGTCCCTTGAATTCCACATGTGACGGATGTTACTCCATGTGACGGAGGTTACTCCACACGTGATGGCTTGTTAGTCCACATGTGACAGATGTTACTCAACACGTGACGGATGTTATTCCACATGTGACGGAGGTTACTAAACACGTGACGGATGTTATTCCACATGTGACGGATGTTACTCCATGTGAAGGATGTTACTCCACACGTGATGGCTTGTTAGTCCACATGTGACAGATGTTACTCAACACGTGACGGATGTAAGTCTGTGGAGAAACTCACTGAACTATGTGTTTCCTTCGACGTGCAGGTAATAAAACATGTAACAGCAGACAGGTCGTCTGAAGGATCCATGATCCTCATTTCCAGCTCTGACGCATCTTCTTATTCTGGGAGCTGTGCATGATTCACAGTTTAAAAAAAGTGCTCATTTATTTCATTATTTAACTCCTCCTAAAAACACACGTTCTCCTTTCTTGCTGAAAACAAACTGTAAAACTTCATTTAGCAAGTAACTAAAACCAAGAAAAACGAAAAACTGATTCTGTGTGAATCTGAAATCTGGATTAGAGAGCAGCTGGAGAGAGAACCAGCCGAACATGAACCTCATGTTTTACAGGAGCAACAGGAGATTTTGTATGATAAAGCATGAGGCAGAAACAAAGAGCAGGATGACTCAGTAAACATTAAACCCATTAGCAGGTTATTGTAGGACATAACAGTGGAGCTCTATTCATATGTCATAATCCACATATAGACATTTCTCTCTAGAGCCTCTCTGTTATTTATACACTGAGTATGATAAATGGCTTTAATACCAAGTGAACGTGGGCTGGATAACGACTGCATCAGGAAATCTGACCGGGTCTCAAATGCATTATCTACATTTACCTGAATGTTTGAAACCTTTATGGACGACTGTGCATCATCTGTATCTGCAGCTTCATCCCCAGCAGCTGAAAGGTCAGTGGGCTGAGGATCCATGTGACAGACCCACATGGGGAAAGAGCATTTTTATGCCGAGGCTGTGTCTCTGGGGAGATGTCAGTAAATAAAGATATAAAAATAAAAGCTTCAATAATCTGCGGCTGAGTCTCTGCTCCCCCGACTGTCAGTCATGAAGCTGAGAGCAGGAGACGTCCTCCATCACATCTCATCCACAGAGTGTCAGAGCTTCTGTCAACGTTCTACCTGCTGCCTGTGCACATGTACTACACACACACATACACACACACACACACACACACACACACACACACACACACACACGCACACACACACACACACACACACACACACACTGTCCCCTCGTGTTTTCTGTCACTTCAAATCCAAACTCTGTCGTCTTCTGAAAAGTTTCTGCAAAACTTCTGCGAATGATAAAATAAAATAAAGTCGACCACAAACATTGCGTAACTCTGAAATTTGAACTAAACTCATCTCTCTGCAGAAAACTGCCATTTGTCCAGAACATAATTCAATCCTGAACTCTAAAGAACAAGTTCCTCAGCTTCTTTTTCTCTACGTCACACAACAAACATGGAATGTAAATAAAGATGAACGACCAAGAGTGGGCAGTTTCCAGTCTATGAGCAGACTCACAAACTCAGGAGATGGAGATAACCTTGTACAGTGTTGGTACACAAGTGGTTGTTGTTGTGTATCAGACTCTGATTTGTTTGTTGAAACCACACAGAGGGTTGTTGTTATCGTCCGAGTTGGAGGAATCCGTCTGCTGGACGTTAAACATGAAAACAGAAATCGAGTTAAAGAAAACTCAGATTTCATTTGTGATGAATGATGCATCTGAACTGGACATTAAACAAGATCAATGGAAGCTTTCTGTCTTTATTTGAAAATCCACAGTGACAATAAAGTAGAAAACTCCAGTGGATCAACATCTGGATAATGTTTCTGCACCAACACAACATTAGATTGCCTTCTTCAAAGGTGATGAGTGTGAGAAACATGGAATTGAAATTTCCGTGTGTGTGTGTGTGTGTGTGTGTGTGTGTGTGTGTGTGTGTGTGTGTGTGTGTGTTCATGCTGAGAGAGAGTGAGAGGCTCAGAGTGCCATTCAGTGTCAGGCTGCAGCAGCCGTCTGAAACAAAGACTTTAGAGTTGTGCGTGACCGGCTGAAAGGGAGCGAGGGACCACGGAGTGAACGAGTGACAGAGAGAACAAGTGAGTGAGAGAGAGAGAGAGAGAGAGAGAGAGAGAGAGAGAGAGAGAGAGAGAGAGAGAGAGAGAGAGAGAGAGAGAGAGAGAGAGAGAGGGAGGGAGAGAGAGAAAGAATGAGAAAGAGAGAGATAGGGGGGCACAAACACACTCATGAAAAAGCAGCACTCAGTCAGATCCACACACACACACAAACACACACGTCACTACTACATTGTGTTCATTGTCTAAACTGATGCAGGATTCTTTTCCCTGGGAATCAACAGAGAACCAGAGGAACACATTGATCCACAGCTTCACACCAACATGACCAGCAAGCTAATATTTAATTTGACTGACTTACAAAGACAGGAAGTGAACGAAAGGAGACAGTTCTCAAATATTTGCATATGTGAGACTCGACTCAGCAGGAAACTGATCTCTGGAATAACATCCCAGCTCCTCCACATGTTCCTTCTTTGGGTCAGGATCATGTGTGCTCATCACTGTGAGCCGAGGCTGATGCTGGGTGTTTTTTCAGGAAGGAGGTCATGTGACAGGAGCCTGACCAATCAGCAAAAGTTGTGACTGAAAAGAACCAATCAGCAAAGAGCTGAGCCTCTGAGTCATCGAACGGCTCAGTTTCTGTTCATCCAGACTGAAACGGAACCGGCAGTGTTTACAAACTTCTCCTTCTCTTTGGCGACTCTAACACTTTGAGCTTTAGCAGAGTTGTTGTTAATTGTTTAAAAGTTAGAATGACTTTGACGTTTCCTCCTCATCCTCCGTCTCAGTCTCATCTGTCTCTCTGGATCTCTCTCGCCCTCTGACGATGTCCTGTCCGTCAGCGTCTGTACGCCTGTCTGTCACTTCTGCTGAACACTCACACACACTATCTTAGTGACAACACGCATTGACATTATTCATTCCCTAGCCCCTGACCCTAACCATCCAATAAATGTCTAACCCTAACCCTAGCCCTTAACGTAACCTAATTCTAACCCTAAAACCAAGTCTCAATCCCCAAACAGTCCATTAAAGGGGTCATAAAGTGAGGACCGGACAAAATGTCCTCACTCTATAGGTTGTAGACTCAAACTTGTCCTCACATAGACAGCAGTACAAGGGCACACAAACACACACACACTGGTCTTTCTAGAGACACTAATCCCTGAGCCAGACGGTCAGATGTAGAAATGAAGAAGAGCATCAGTTTCAAGAAGAAAAGAGAGAAACAGGGTTAAAGGTGAAGAAACGTCAGGATTTCATTTCCCACTGAACCGTTAATGGTGTCTGGTCGTGATACCTGTGACCCTTTATTTCCCGCTGCAGGTTCTGACGCCCTGAGCACTGAAAGGTTACTGTGGTTCCACTATGAAGCCCAAAATGAAAAGTATGTTTCCAGCTCTATTAAAGTTGCTGGAGAGATAAGGTCTGATGTTCTGATGAAGAAGGGTCGCCTGTTAAAGCCAAGTGAGCATCTCACTGCTCTTATCTTGTGCTCTTATGTGTTTCTGCTGTTAGAGATCTGACAGATCCTCACTGAGATAAAAACACATCATCAGTTCACATCACTGGTCCTGACTTCTGTTTGCTGCTCGTTCTGAACTTTGATAAAAAACTTTCTGTTGTGCGCTGCAACAAAACCTGAACTTTTCATCTGGGGCTCAGCAAAGTTTTATCTCAGATTAGTTGCAGGTTTGAGCAACATTTCACTTTTTAAGATCCTGAGTTGAGCTGGATTCATAGGAGACATTAGCAACTTTAAAAAATAAGCTGTGTCCTGAAGTAAGTGTTTCTTTTCGTAAAAGTTTTGTGTGAATGTAAAAGTTCTGCAAATTTAAAAAGCAAAAACTCTTGATGTGTTTTCTGAACATGAGAACTTTTAAAAACGTATCTTTCTGGGACTTTACATAAGATATAATAGATTCTTTATTCTAGTTAATAATCAGTCTTGTAGTGTTTCTCATAAGAGTCTTCAGATCAACATGAATCCAGGGGAGTAGCACTGATTGAACTGCTCTAAATCCACTTCTCACCTCATCACTTTCTTTATTAAACAGCAGCAGCTCAATGCAGGAAGCTCAGAAACAATTTCATCAGTTTTAATAACGTTACAGTAAAGATGTTTAAACCATTAAATCATAAATTCAGACAGTACCGTGGTATTGCATCGCGTTATTATTTTACTTCCTGCTGGAACAAATCAATTTGAATTAACCGCATGCAAATAACTACAGCTCGTGTGAGTTTAGAGAGTCAAACCTCGGCCCCATATGAACAACTCTGCCTCTCCACCCCACCACACACCCCCAGCTGCCTGGAGCGACCATGGTTTCACGCAGTGGACCAGCTGAGTCGTCTGGAACGGGCTCCACCAGCACTCACTCTCGCACTCCGCCCTCACCCCACTCAATCAACCCGCTCCCCACTGCCCCTCGCGCTCCTTCACCCACCGCACACTCACACCCCACACTCGCTACGGCTCCACGCACTCGCCTCACTCGCATCACACACCACGCCCTCCCCAGCTACTCCGCACCCAGCCTCCCCTCACGCAACACACCCCACCCCACCCCACCCCACCCCACCCCACCCCACCCCCACACACACCCCCCCCACCCCACCCCACCCCACCCCACCCCACCCCCACACCCCACACCCCACCCCACCCCCCCACCCCACCCCACCCCACCCCCACCCCACCCCACCCCCACCCCACCCCACCCCCACCCCCACCCCACCCCACCCCCCCC
>CM076719.1:1540904-1620904 GCA_038501795.1 Pseudopleuronectes americanus
AGTTGTTTAGAGCAATTTTTGTATTTATGACAATTGGCAAAAAAGAGGCTGAATAAGACATAGACGGTTGGAAATATGAAACAAGTAACATGATTTAAACTGTACAAGGATTATTTAGTTTTCATATGCAGTTAGGGGAATTAGCATAGGAGTATGTAAGCTTATTGAAGAGAAATGTCAAGGATTGTAGGAGTAATGATACTGGATTTTGGTTGCTATTTAGTATAACTGAGTCTGTTGGAATTGTTGATCAACAAGTTCTTACTTGTTTCTTTTTTTTTTTTATCATTCCTATTTCATTCACCAGTGTATTGAAGTAGTTCAGATACCAGGAGCGTAGGTTAGAAGAGTAATTTGTAGAGGCGATTAGAGAGTTTAGAGGGTGTTATATTATGAGAAAGAAAATAGGGGGGGGGGGGGTTTTATTCCTAAGTAAAGAAATATATTTTTAAAAAAGCGGTCGCGGTTATGGGGTTATATGTGAGGGGGTTTAATGGTGAGCTTAGGGCCAGGGCGCATCAGTTAATGGAATTAGAGCAGGTTACAATAAGAGAAGTATAATAAGGCTTTGACAGAAAGAGGCTCAGAGCGTGGTTTGAGAGAATTAGGGTAAGTAAGTTGTCTTAAATGGGGTGTAGTTAGGGTTAATGTAAACTTTTATAAAAATATGGATGGTTTATGACAGTTATGAGTTGCAGTCCTTAAATACGAAGCTAAGTAATCAAAGCAGGGGCATTTTTTATTAAATGGGAATAGATCAGAGGATACACATTAGCTGAGAAGTATATTTATAGCGCGGAATTTTATTCAACGACAATTATAATGCAAGTTGTAGGGTTAGTTTGTTATATGAGTTAAGTACGTTGCAATGCTTGATATCAGAAATGATGCAGCAATGTTAATGGATAGTTTGAGTAGGAATAGTTTTAGAATTAAAATTTCGAATTGACGGTGTTTAAGATAGCGAGGTTTCTGAGAAATTTTTGTTGGTATAGCCTATGAAGGATCCAGTTGACTAAAAGGTTTGATAACTGTGCGGGGCGCGGAGTTCGTTAGACGTGAATTTAGTGATCCGATCATAATATTGGGTTAAATTACGTAACAGATATAGAGTTGTAGTAGGGATATGTAGAGGCAGTAAGGTAGTTTTTAGTTTTTGTTGCTTGACAATGTTTTGGGTGGACATTAAGGGGAGTAATAGCCAATATTAATATGTTCTAAACGTCGTATTATGCGGAGTTAGTTATTAGCATTATGTGTTTATGCAATTAAGGTTCGCTGTAGTAAATAGTTATGGTATAAGTCTAAAGAGCCGTTTTTTGAGAAGTACAGGTGATCAATGGTGTGCAGCTGTCGGTATGATAGTATTTTTCAATTAGGAGAGCAGATAAGGTTTAAATATATTAAAGTGGTAGTGTTGTAGTCTATCATTGTCTTTATAGCATATTTTGAAGAATAGATCAACGGGGGGGTATTTGTAGTTAAGCTAGGGATATACTTGAGATCAAGTTTATCGTTAGAAGCAAATGATATAATTAGAGCAGTAATGTGTAGTAATTGGGAGTAAAGTAAAAAGGAGGTTATTCGAGTGAGAGGTAAATATGGAAGAAATTAATGTACTAGAGAGGAATAGCAGTCTATAGGCAAGGGTCTTTTACATAGATAGGATGACAAGACGGAAAGAAGGGAGGCTAGGAGACTAAAGAGAGATTGGTGTAACTAGAGCAGAATAAGGGGATAGGGAAAGGAAAACGAAGAGAGTGTATAGGACCATTGAGGTAAATAATAAAGCAGTGCTTAGAGAAATAATAGATATGAGGTGTAGGTGGGCATTATGGCTATGTTATGCTTTTAAATGTAGTTATGCCGAACTCATAATAATCCAGTGAAAAATTATGTTAGAGATGTAGATTAGGATATTTTTGAGTTGGAGAGCGAGCGAGGATGTATGTATAGTGTTGGATGTAGGTTGTTAAAGAAGTAAACAAACTATATAGTGATGCGTTAGTTTGATGTAGAATTCTAACATGAGGTTTGAAGCATATGGTTGGTGCTGTTAAGTTGAGGCTATATAGTTGAATGCAGGGAATTTGGGACTGGATAAGGGGGTACAGGAGGTCGTCATCTGGCGCTCGCGCTGAAATTAAGTTGAATTTATTTGGTGAAAAATCATAAATTGTTTTCGTAAACAATAAATTGGAGCATTTACCGTAGGTTCAGATTGATAGGAAGAAGTTTACGATAGGTATAGAATCACTTAGGTGAGTACAGGGTAGCAGTTATGTACATTAATGATAGCCTTTCTATTTTGTTGTATGTGGAGTGTTTACTTCGGTTTAGCGAGTAGCCGTTCACTTGGGAAGTTTAAAGCTCTATAGCGATAGAAGAGAGGCAAGATGTATTAAAAAAAATTAAAGTTGTAGCAGCTTTTAAGGGAATGGACTTGTTAGCTAGATGAATGTGTACTAAGTCATTGAATCTATAAGGAGAGTATGCCGTACCGGTCTTCGAGTGTTACAGAGTGAAGTGTTTTAGGAGAAACTTAAGTATAGATTGTCGATAAGATTGATTAGTAGGTTAAAAGGGTAGACAAGACATAGTATGTGTATATGTAGTGAAAGACTTGTAGGATTTATGCGTGGAAAGGTTTAATGAGCTCTTTTACGCGGTGAAGGGACTGTTAGTTTTTTTAACTGTAGGGCGGGTAGATTAAGAGAGGTGGAAGAATAGAATAGCTTAGGGATGATATTTAAAAATGGGAGCTCTTAAAAGATTTTTAGAGGGCCCCACCACCTTGCACCGATCACACGGTGCACGTAGAGGGGTATGCCTTAGTAAGACTTTCGTTGATGCTAACAAATTAGCGTAAAAATTCTAAGGAATCTTGGAGATCCATAATGAAAGGTGGAAGAGCTAAGAGCAGTAATTCAAGAAGCAAAGAAAATGTCGTGAGATCTAGATACCTAAGAAAAGGCTTCTTAAAGAAACAATAACTTTTGTTACCTTATTCAATAAGCTCAAGGAGGTGTGTGAAGCACGCCGAGGGGTGAGTATTTAAAGGAGATGATGTGGAGTATATGAAGGACAGGCGAAGTTTTTATAAGTCATGATAGAGATTAAGACTTGATGAGAATTCGGTTACAGTGATCTTTATGGTGATTTTCAAAATTAAGTGGCGAAGTAAAGTTGCATATGGTCTTTATGTATATTGAGGCAGTATATCTATAATTCAGACTTAAGGCTTTATGTTTTGTATAGTTTCTGAATATCTCACGAGAAGTAAGATAAGAATGGAGTATGTTTTGCGTTAGCATGTAAGGCATTAATATCATGTTAAAGGGTTGCGACCGAAAGGAGGTAAATGATTTAAGAGTAGATAGTAGGGTATAAGGGTGAGTAGCTCTTGGTAAAGAAAGAGATAATATTTAGGAAAGAAATATGGAGTAAAGTTCTTATGTCATCATAGAAGGTGAAGATTAATAAGTGTTATAAGGACGTTGCATGATTTAACAGTTAGGTTTATAAATTTTCATGTTTAAAGGAATTTAAGTTTAAGAGAAACTAGTACCTAGTTAATGGTAATCGACGAGTTCGTGGTTTGGTAAAAGGATTTTAAAAATTAATCAAGTGGGTATGATAGTATTTAGAACTTATAGTGCGTGAAAGGTTGATAAGTTCTTATTAAAGTTTTTACAGAAAGTATGTAAAGGGGGAAGTTTGATATTTTGGCATAATAATTATTCAGGTTTTATAGGCAGGTCTTGTGAAGAGGTATTAGAAATTATATTTTAAGGAATAAAGTCATAATGTTCGGACGGTGCGTTGATTATGTATTAATATGTAGGCTTTCCGCAAAGTAGTGGGTTCAGCAGTGCATATTGGGGGCCAATACGAATTTAATAGAGGTAAATGTGTATAGGTAATTTTTGGTTTTTTTTTTCTTGAGACTGAGAACTTTCATGTAGTTACGGTTTTGATTAATATCAATGATAATGCCTCTCGTAAATGATGACGCTAAAGGCTTTAAAGAGCTCTTTATTTAGAGAGGTGATTGTAAAGTGATTCAGATTAAAGAGTTTAAGGTATTAGTGGCGGCTATAGCAAGGGCATTAAAAATACTAAATAAGGTTTTTGCGATGAATAGTGCGATATAATTTATAGAAGTTGCGTCTAGCTAATGCTTCGGTAGACTAAGTAGAGGAGAATAACTAAAGGGTAAGGATAAAAATGGTCGTGTGAATTAGCTGATGCATGGAGAGGCATGCATTGGGTAGGGAAGGAGAGTAGAGTAGCCGTGAAAAAGCTATTAGGGTGTATGATGATTGGTTAATTAAAGGCTCGAAGCTTACATTATCTCAGAGAAATTTTCATGTCGATGTAGTATGGTTGATACATTAAGAGTTTGAGTTTAATTGAGAAAAAGAATTAAATAAACGAATCTGCGATAGTTTACTTGAGGGTTTTTAGTTTGCGCAGTAATAAGCCACGTATGTATTTGCTAAGTTAGTAAATAGATTTAATAGGAAGCTAGACTAATGAAGTTAGCACTGGTTTGGAGACTAGAATATAAGAAAGGTGTAAAAGGGGGGGATTGTCATTGGTGAAGCATAGAGGTGTAGACATTTGAGTTTGGATAAGATTTAGAATGATGTACTAGGCTATAAAATCGATTAGTGGAATGGGGAATAATTGAGTTAGTACGGGCAGAAGAGCTTCTATAAAATTTATCGTATTCAGTGGATGATGGTATTATATGATGGCTATTTCAGGAAGAATGAATCGATGAAATAATGCGACGTATGCAGTTTAGTGGGTTTTTGATAGGTTTAATAAGGATAGAGTTGCTAACATAACTAACTTCAGTATGATGCTAGGGTTAATTATTTAAAGAGATTGTTTTTGGCAGAATTGCAACCTTTAGAGTTAAGAGTCTAGCCATATTAAGTATATCTTCATGTTTTAGGTTTATCTTCGGCATGTAGTATGTAAAAGGTTCTTTGTTAGCAGACGATTGGATGTGTTATGGGTTGTATGAGTAAAATATTGTATAGCGTTACAAGTGTGGGTTTCCAGAATTATGTGGGCAACATTTTAGGTGGTTTATATTCTTGTTACTCGGAAACAAAGTAGGCATTCTTCAGTTGCAAGGAAAAGAGTAACATGTTTCTTCGACAGCAACATAGGTAAGACCAAAGTATCAGCGGAGGGGGGTGATCGAGAACCCAGTATAAACTATAAGCCGCTCCATAAGCCGTACCGGCTTAGTTTAGTCGAAAGGCTGTTTATGAAATCGGATTGCATAAGTTAAGGACGAGTAGATAGCACGTAACCAGAATAAAAAGATAGATCAGAAGTATTATGAAAGGTTTTAAGTGCCTATGGAAAGAGCGTACGTAGTAGTCATTAGTTAAAGTTTATGTGTTGGTTTTAGTTCGGTTTTGTTGCAGACTAAGATAGATTTAAGAATAAAATTTAATAGTATAGTTTAGCAGAGGCTAAAGGGCGAATGATAAGCAACCAAAGAATTTATGGCGTCCAAGAGGTCATACGAAGTAATTTTCAGCCAGTGTTTAATTATTTTGTGAGAAAGTAATGAAAATGAGATGATATTTTCTTTAAAGGCATGGAGTGAATCTAAGGGTATTAATTAACAGGTCAGGGGTTTCGGAAGATGTGAAGCTAATTAGGGTTGATATGGTTAAGTAGTTTAGTTGACAATATAATAGTCGATAGAGATGGAGTCGATTAACAACGTTAAAGTTGAGGTCGTATTGTGGTAAAGGCTATATAAAAAGATATGTGGTAAATATGGAAAAGAAGCTCAGACAGCTTTATTAGAAAAAGGATTTGCATTGAAAAAGGCAGGGTGGGAGGGGAAGTAGTTTAGTTAGCTTGAGTAGATAAATGGCTAATGCTATTGAAACTAAGTGTTCGTAAGAGCTTGAAGGAGAAGATAGTTAATAAGTATGGAGAATGCAAGAGATATAATAATCGATAGTGTGAGTGGAGTATTATACCCAGTCGAAGTTTGGTTAGGGTAAAGTGATAGAAATTTTATTTTTCTAATGCGAAATGTTAGAGTAATAGTTGATCAGGGGGGGGGGGGGTTAGCCATGATCTGGTTGCTACAGTAGTGCAATTTTGTATGTAGGACGTAATTTCGAGAGAACGCTTAAGTTGTATAAGATTGAAACTGAAGTGTTATGTAAGTGCTAAGGGTATTTAGAAAGTGATTCGTAGTTTTTTGCTAAAAATGTAGCGAAGCTCATAACAGAAAGTTAGTGGTTTTGGAACTATAATTGTGAAGTATGGAAGTGACACTGTCGGTAAATGGTAGCTAGGCCGATAGATTATCTTAGAAAAATTTTGCCCGCAGTTAAATAGGGATATTTTTAGTGGAGAGTATAAGAGTGTAGTATTTTTAGCTATAGAATTATTAATGTCTTAAGGTTTTAGATAGCGTCTTAAAGCTTTAAGTTTTTAGTCATAGGTACAAGATAATAAAATTTAGGATGAAGAGATAGGGATATAGCATTTAATAAAAAGAGTTGCAACTTAGAGACAGTATTAATATTAGTAATTTAATATGAGTAAAATATTTTGGAACATTTTATAAGGATATAGGAGAGACATAGTTGCCTCTTCTCCAGTCGTTTGACGAGAAATTTTGAGAATGTGCGAGATAATGAATTCACTAGAATATTTAAATGGATTTCGGTATACTAAAGGTTATAGGAATTATTTCATATCATAGGATTTAAATGGCGGATTGTGGGCATTTCAACGTCCAGTTAGTTTCAGGTATAGTTTGCATTTTATAAAATGATAAGATTGATTATTTGGCAAGAGGAGAGTAGTTTTTAAGTGCAGCAAAGCATAAAGGAGTTAAGATCTTGATTAGGAAAGAAGTTATACGGCTAAAATGCCAGTTACGTGAGGAGTTTAGACTAAAAGTTTGAATTTGTTTAGTTATGGAGATTCACGAGTTAGGGACAATTTTTTTGTAAATGTGAATATTGTCAATCCAATTAAGAATATCTCCTTTATGAACTGTCAAGTGAAGGTATCGCTTTAGAGATAAATGTAAGTGGAAGGTTGACTGAGTTACATGTAGCAAATAGTAGGAGTATTTTAAAAAAAGGATTAGTGTGATAGGAGTTTATAGAAGAGGCAAGAGAAGTTTAAGCTAATGGAATTAAGGAAGTGTTAGGGATTATGTCAAATCAGTAACAAATTATATTCGTCATGATTTGCGCAGATAATAAGAAGTCTACTCATTAGTGTAAAGTATGGTGTTGAGTTCAAGCTTGTTGGTTGGGTTTTGCGTCTGTACGACGCTAGTAATTAGAGGATAGGTTATATTTAATTGCTTGGTTCAGTAATTAAAAATGAACTAGTTGCATTTAAGTCTCGATTTAGATTGAGGTGTTCGAAAATGTAGGTTTTAGGTAGCAAAAATGAGAAGCGTTTATATAGTTAGTGATATTGTTGATTATGGCATGTAAAGATGATTTTTTGTCAATAGCTTATGTTTAAGAGGAATTTCAATGGAAAAACGATAGTAATATATTATATAAAATTTTGCTAGCAGCTGAAGGGATATGTAAGTTTATTTTTTACAATGATGGAAGAATAATTGTAAAAATCTAATGGTTTTTTGAGTTTAAATTGATGTGTTGAGTAAGTATGTATAAGGGAACAACTAAAATATGGGGAGAATACCACTTTAGTATTAAGGAGGGTACATTATATCTTTATAAGTCAGTGGGATGTTGTAAAGGAGAGATATTTATTGTTAAGAGATAGTATAGATATAAGAGTCATTTCATAGCTCAAGTTAAGGAGACTAATGAAGTTTTGGAAGGCTATTTTTTTAGTTGTATCGTGGTTTATTTAGCAAAAATTAGAAGGTTATGATGATAGTTTGTCATTGAGGGTTAAGTTAGGGATATGGTTAAATAGCGCATCTTTAGAGTTTAAACGTGGTGGAGAGATTAAGATAAGTTTAAAAAACAAAGATATACAGTGTTATCTTTATACGTTTTTCAAAAGGCACCAGGAATGATAGTAATGTATGTGTTAAGTAGTAAGCGAGTTACATTCGCTCAGATAAAGGGGAAAAACTTAGTTTTTTGCCGCATATGTCAAGGGAGCAAAATGAGACTTGGGAGTTCTAAGCAGGAATGTTAAGCGAGTGAATAGTATTGGCAATATTTAGATGGGATAAAGCGTTGACTTTAGAATAGGTTTATTTTCTTATGGTAGTTTAGAGATTGTTCTAGGTCAAAACGAGGATTGAATTCACCATCATACTTAGGCATATAGATAGAACTCATAATGGAGTTCCGATAAGTAAAGGCTTAAATTAAAAGCTAAGTTTCGATCAAATAGGTGATTGATGATATAAGGTTAGCTTTCATGAAGTTATTTTCATTATAGAAAAAAAAAGACAACTTTACTTGTATTTAGCAAAAGCTTAAAGCTTATCTTCAGGTTTAAAGATGTTTAGTATGATGTTTATTCAGTTTTTTAGCTACTCAGTATCGGTGAGTAGAGCTGCAAAAACGTAAGTGTACGAGAGTACAAAAAAGGTCCGATTTAGACTTAGCCTATTTGAAGGGCATAGTTTTAGGGTTAACTTGGTAATATCTTTATTTATGAGATAAAATCAAATATTATGATGTAGTAGCTGTTTTTTATTGCAGGTTTCGCAAGTTTAGGGGTTAATTTGTTATTTTATTTTGAGAGAGACTTGAGTAGACGGTAATTTATAAAGCAAACATTTATAGGAGATTTTAGAGGAGGCAGGTAGGTTTTTTTTTTATGTTCGCTAGATACTAGACATAAGTAGATTTGGTAGCGTGTATGAAAAAAGGTTATGAATGAAGAAGTAAATTTATGGCTATTTTCCTTTGTCCTTTTGACTTCTAGCCTACAATTTGAGTTAATTTGTTTATCTAATTAGAAAAAGAATACTAAGAAAGCTTAGAGCTAGATTTATGTTTATGGCTTGCATTAAGTTCAATGTGGTAGGTTTATTATCAAGCTGTAGGATGTTAAATAATTCAAACAATTAAAGCTGTTAGAAGGCAGCAGAGAGATATGTGTTTTATTTTAAGGGTTTATTCGGAAAGAGATTGGGCTAGAGAAAATAGAAGGGATAATTAGAGCGAGGAGGAATGAAAGTCCAGTTTATGTATGTTATTTTTTAAGCTTGCTTATAAGGAGATTTAAGACAGAGTTATGCTCAATTTTAGTTAGTGGTCGCGCAGTGTAAGCTTTGTCTGACATGTAAGGTAGTTTAGGTAAGTACACTAGATAATAAAATTGTTTCAGTATGCACTAGAATTGTTTTATTTAGGTAAAATGTTGTTTGCTTTGAAAATAGAAGAGTAGGTAGACTTTCATATTATGTTAAATAATTATTGTGAAATTGAGAGATTATATGTTGTCGTTGTAGAGATTCTCGTTATTTTAGTCATCTAAGGTCTTGTTATAGGGTTTGTCGTGTAATATGTTCGAATAGTATTTCTCGCAATTTAAATCATTATGTGTGAGAGGTTCAAAGATTTTAGGTTGCTAGTCAGAAGTTAAGGGAGAAATTAAATAGAAAATAGTCATAGAGTGAGCAGTTTAAAGTAGATATAGATAGTAGGGAAGATAAAGTCACAATAAAGAATAGAAAATGGTTAATAGCAGTAGTAGTTGGTAAATTTAAGCTTTTTAGTGCTTGTAAAGAAGCTGATAAAAAATATAATATTGTATGTTTGTGAGTAAAAGTTAGGAAGTATTGGTTGTAGCTTGGAAGGGAAGGACAGTGAAATAAATTGGAGAGGTCATAAGGAGTTATTAGAGTATGGTAATGTTTTCCTTGAGTATCTAGAATAATAGGGTAATGTTAGGTTTTGTAAGTGAACGTTTGGAAAGGCAACTTAGGCTCGAGGTAATAACGTTCGGTAGAGTTTAGTTTAAAAGAGCGCAGAGCGTTAGCAACTAGCTCGAATATAAGAATAAGGATTTGCTTGATATGAATATCGAAGGCGTTAAGTATAGGTGGTGGCTGGTTGCTTCAGGACGCTTTAGTTTATTAGAAATACTTTGATTACATGGACTTGAGGGGGCGAGGTTTGAGGTGAGGGGATTGATGAGAAGGAAGTGAAGAAGTTATGGTGGAGGACGGTAGGCCGTTGTGGGGAGCGATGGTGCGGGGGAGATTAGATGAAATGGAAAGAAGCTAAATTGGAGTGATTGGGTTTTTTTGGACACAATGAGATTGCCAATTGAATTTGTGTAAAAAATATTATCGGCAGGATTACTTGGGTGCACGCGCGTTAAGAAAATAATTCAAATGTGAAGTTGAGTCATTATGTGGCTTAAGGATTTAAGAGATACAAAAGTATGGGTATGTAGAAAAGGGGCGATGACTAGAATATTATGCTAATAGGTTCTAACGTAATAAAACTAGTATTAAAAGGGATAATATAGAGGTATTGTAAAGGTATATTAATAGAAGGGAGATAAATACTAATACAAAGATAGTTTAGAAGCGGATAAAAGCTGATGCGAGGCTGTATAATAAATTGACAGTTAAAAAGTGAAATGATGTTTTGAATCAGACGGGATAGATGCAATAATATTCTGCAGAGTAAGTGAAATATGACGCGATTAATAAATTTAAAGGATTAAAATTTATAATTGATGTGTTATAGGGATTTGTAGATTTAAATGGTGCAATATAGAATGAGGTCAATCTACAAAAGAAGGAAGCGGGATTGCAGGTTCCTCCATTGTAATCTATGCAGAGTTGTCGGATGAGGGGGGATCCTTCGTATTTGATGCAGTCTATCAGTAAAGTTGACTGCAAATGAGAAGAGCTCAATGGTAGAAGGACGAGGAAAGGTAGGGCATGGAGTTTGACAATGATACGAGATGCGTACCAGTTGAGTGAAATGGCGTTATGCATTTCTTATTAAGGCTGTTCGTTTTGAATGCTAGGGGTAGGTGTAGGATTAGTTAAGTATAGGTTCGATATATAAGGCATCTATGTTAGTTATAGGATATCATTGTGGGTTAGGGTAAACGTAATAAACTATTGACGATTCGTATTGATAGGGGATTTTATAATATTTTATAATTGTAGGCCGGAGAAACAACGGATTTGGAGTGATTAGGAGAGTAATTTATACTTATGCCTAATAATCAGTAGTAATTAAGAGTGGTTTAGTAGAGTAATATAGAGCAGTAGAAAATGTGTATATAGGTAGCACAAAAGGTAAGAGTGAGTCAGTTTATGTTTGGTATGTAACGTATTCGCTTATGGGGAGTGTATAGGCAAAATATGGGGTTATTCTCTTTTCGGAGCAGGTAGAAAAAATGCTCTATTAGGAGTTTATATTTTTTTGCGTCAGTTCGAGTTTTATGAAGATTGCAGTTTTTCGCAGAGCGTCTGAGGAAGATAAATAGGAAGGTTTTAGAGATACGAAAAGTGTGTCAGCGTTGGTGTATAGGCTTTTAGAAGTAGTGATAGTTGTATCTATATACGGTGTAATCATAGATGGTGATTGGGTTTTGTTTTTCAAAAGTGGAATGTTTAGAACATAGAGGAGATTCGAAATTGGCGTGTTTATGGCTAGTTAGTTGAGCCTTAGTGAGAGCGTCGTAGTATGTGTAGTAGTGTAGAAGGAAGAAGCTTGGTCATGGTGAGACTTGGGGATTGAAGTGTTATTGGGCTATGTCTTAGCCTATATGGGTACTTTGCTGTACCTTTTAAATGGATCAATGTGACTTTGCTTCCTGAATATATGATAACCCTGCAAATATTCCAGTTTGTATGGTAGTTTTGTTTGCGGATGGATATCTGTTCGTTAAATGCGAGAGTGGGTGTAATCAATTGTTACGTGGCGATAAAAGATTGTAAGGGTGAGAAGGGCAAGAAAATTCCTTTAAATAGGGGTGGGTAGCATAAATATATTTTGAGAATGCAGAGTTAAATATGAAAAGTTCATAGACAGTAGTTCGGATGGTGGTGTATGCCCATAGATAAAAACAGAGCGAACGCTGCCAAAGATTACGTCTAGTTAAAAGGATTCATGCCAGTCTATATAAAAGCTGCAAGCTAGATTAAGATCAATGAAAGGATATGAGTAAGAAGAGAGACGACCAAGAGCTAGTAGAGAAAGATGCATAATTGAATCTTTGGGTTTCATTTAAACGTTAGTTAATTTATGTTATATCTCCTGAATAAAAGTATATTTAGAGATATCACAATTGATTAGGAGATGTAAGGATAAGAGCCAGGATAGTATTTCATGACGAGGGATAAGTTTTCAGATAGGTAGCGTAGTATTTCGATGCGAGTAATGGATGCTTGATAGGTTCGTGTTGAGATAGTGATGTTTCTAACTCTTAAGAAGTAGTTTGCGAGTAGGTATTACGCAAACAAGCTACTGTATCATAAGTGTCTAGTTTATAGAGAAACACGACTAGGAGATGGTAAGCTGTTAGGGCAGTTATTAAGATATGAGATGTTACTAAGAAAAAAGAGATGAGATGGCCCATTTCAAAGAGTTTAGGAGGGTAAATTAGTTGTTAAGATAGAAAATGAAGATGGAGGAGTAAGTTCAATTAGAAAAAGGAGTAGTAGGAGGATGTGGATTATATAGATTTCTATAGATTCCAATGGTGAATTAGTAAAACTGGACTAAAAAGAGGGAGTCTTAAGGCTTTTAAGTTCATAATTTAATATTAGGGCATGGGCTTTATAAAGGAGAAAGACATTAGCGCTGATTAAGGCAATTTTAAGTGTAGATAGTAAGTTAACTAGATTCCAGACGTTTAAAGATAAGGTTAAGACGAAGAAACGATATGGGTTAATTTAGGGCCAGAACGGGTATTTGAAATAAGCGCTATTTTTTTGAAGAGGTATTAACACTTCCTACATAGTATCAAGTTATAGTAATTAACATTATTTTTTCTGTAATGGCAGAGCTAGCTAAGTTATGTGTTTATAACTTAGGGAAGCTAAAAAGCGCGATTGACTATGGCAGATGGAGCAATAACGCTAAAGGTGTATGTTAGAGTAATGGCAAAATTTATATTAGGGTGGAGCTTTAGTAACAGGAAGTTGTTGTTATGGGTTATGAAGCCAGGGGGACGTTAAGCAATAGCCGAATGAGTTCTTTAGTTTGATGGAAGAGCTAGTCGAGTGACGTGCACTAATCTTATAAAGTGTGTTGCATGAGAAAGTGCTGGAGAGGTATTCTTGTGGTACGCTCTAGGGTATTATTAGCTGGTTAAGTGATAATTAACACAGGTTTTTATGTTGTTAAGTTGAAACGGAGATTGTGATTGTTATAAGATAGAGAAGTTACGTATTTCGCAGTAGTAAGAAAAAGTTATTCTTCAAGAGGGCCAAATAGAATGATAAAATTATCGGAGCTAAAGATGACTTATAATGGAATTTAATTGGATTGTTGTGTAAGTGTTAATGCAGTATTCAGAGCATAAGGCTATTGTCGATAATGGAGGATAGCGAATTGTGTTAATAAGTAGGATAGGTAGCGTGAGTGGATTTTAAGGGAGATTTCTTGAGAAGACTTTTTTTAGAACGTTTAATATTTGTTATGCGTGATTTTCAAGAGAGGGTGTAAGTGTAATGGAAGAACAGTATATTGTAAGATGTAGTAGTAAGTTACGGTTAAGAGTTTATTAACATATATGAAAATGTAGGCCTGTATAGCGTGAAATTTATCGAGAGGAAAAAAGGAATAGTGAACGCAGCATACTAGGCGAAACCAATACTAAAGCTTAAAGGAAATATCATCTATATATTAATAGGTGTATATAAAGAATCATGCAACTTGAAAGAGGAATGTACGAAAAAGGAAGACGGGAAAAAGCAAGATAGAGGGCAGGGGGTTACAGTAGGGTGAGAGGAGGCCAGGGCAATATGCATACAGAGGGACAAAAGAGAAAGATCCCATTATAGGCAAAAGGGCTTACAATAATTCGCTTTTAAGGCGTACGGTGTTAGAGGATTATTCAGGTTTAAGAGAGTTTTAGTATATTGTGAAGCAAGAGTTGAGCAAGGCCTGTTAAACTACTAAGCTAGTGCTTTTTGTTTGACAGGTAGGTGTAAAAGATTATGTTAACTTAATAAATTTCGAGAGGTCAGTAGCCTTAGGTTTAGGAAGGCTCAATAGATATGTTGAATTAGTATATTCTTACTATAGGAAAGATGAGGGAAAGAAAAGTTAGCCGTAGCTTAGAGTATTTTCGGTCTATTCAGACAAAATAAGTCTTTTTAGAGGTTATGTATAGATATATTGTCAAGTGAATACAAAGCTTTAAATGCATTGAGAGATGATGGAAGTTTGCATTTGTAGATATATGTGTGTTAAGGTTTTTTAGTCATAGAATTGATTGATTTAATAAAATGTCTTAAGAGTAGCGTTAAGAATTGTGGAGGTGTGCCAGTGAATAATGCAGGGTTTACGAAGTAAGTGCTGGCTCATGAAGGCAAGCAAGGCTTCGGTTAGATAGAATAAGAGGTGATGGATAAAGTTAAAAAATTTAGATGGGATTGTAAGTTTAGGGTAATTTATTGGTAATATGATTAAGTTTTGAGTAGTACTTAATATTGGTTAAGTATGGACCAGCTTAGCGTACTGTGAAGTAGTAATAGTAAGGGTTGACAAGGGGGGGTGAAGAAGTTCGCATAGTGAATGAAATTTTAGGTAGGATAGTGTTTGGCAGCAGGATTTAATTTGAAAAGTAGGCTGCTATTTTATAATAGAAGATTGGTTTAGTTACATGTAAGTGTGAGAATAGTAACTACAAACTTATGTATAGGTTTACTTTAACAATAGAATGGCTTTTCGTTATAGTTCGTGTAAGCTTGGAGGAGGAAATGTTTGTCGAGGTGTAGTTAACTAAAAGAAGGAATAGTGTTTGGGCGCAAAAAGTCTCCTGGCAGGAAGTTTATTGATATAAGTTGCAGTTATTTTGAGGAATAAAGCAGGGAGTTTAGGTGTGGAGCTGTGTGATGCAGGGCCAAGCTTCGAGCTCGGAAAAGTAGGTTAGAAATGAGTTAGGAAAAGGTTCCGACTTATTGGATAACAAGTAATGCAAATTGTGGTTATGACGGATTGTATGATGTTAGTAGGTAGATTGCAATAACATAGATGGTGTATCAAAATGTTAGACGGGGAATTGATTGATTTGTTATTGTTGGAAGTGCTTCTTTTCGCGGAATAAGTCTTTGATGGAGAGGTTGGGATATTGAGACATTAGCTCAACGACTAAATTTGTATTATGTTTTAAAATTAAGTGAGAAGAATGGAATTAAAGAGGAGAGGGCTTGAGTAATTTCGTCGAGTTAGGTTATGAATAGTATGTGAGAGGGCAAATTTTAACTTATTAACCGATACTAAATCGGGCTATAGATTCAAGATTTGTGTTGTCGCTATTCTAAGAATTGATTAATAGTTATTGAGCGGTTTAACGAAGCAGCCCCTAGAGAGAAAGGAGGAACATTTTTATATACATGAGTAATGATAAATAGATACAAAGACAATGAGAGTCCACAAAATGCAGGAAAAAAAAAAAAACGGATGAGAGCATTTATTAGCGAGGGAAAATACAGAGATGTATAACAAGGCAAAAATGCTCCATCTCACCGCCAATAGAAGAGTACCTAGCTAAAAGAGAAAAAGGAGCAAGAAATAAAAGAGATCATTAGAAGCAGGATTAAGGCAAGGATAGGAGAGGTAAGAAAATGACTCTTAGTAGATTATTGGTTTCGAGCGGAGTTTTAGGAGAAAAGGGGGTGCGAAAGATTTAAGTAAGGTGAGAGTATTTTCCACAAGATCAATTATGGAATAAAAGAGCGTATGACTAGTAATTTGAAATGGATAACAGAGCATTATGTTTATTGTGACAGTAAGAAAATGTGCTTGCCGCTAAATGCTTGTAGTGGGTGTGGCTAGAGTAGAAAAGGTCCTTCGTTAGAATTCTCGCTGGAATGAGGTTGTTTAGGCACATGCGTGAATTATTTTTTGATAAAGGTCCACAAGCAAAGAAGAGAAAGAGCAGAGAGCAGTAGTGCGTCTAGTCTATTTTTAGTGCGTCAAATAATAAGGGGAATTAACATTTGATGGAGAAGGCTAGCATGGATATGTTTGTCTTTAAATTTAAAATCCCTTTCTTTCAAGCAAATAATAAATGCTAGAAGGATTTAAAAAATATCTAGATTCAGTATACGAATATTGGTGACGTGACATGTAAGGTAGTATTATTCCGTCGACAAATAATATTAATAAGTATGCGCTAATGTACCTTTCAAGGGGCAATAAGGGGTTAAATTTATAGCAATTTATAGGGAGATAAAAGATTAATAATATACTCTTATTGTAGGTATTAACGTGGCGGTTACGTAAGTTAAAGTAAGTATGGAATGGTAGATTAGTTCACGATATAAAAGGGGAGTTACTTACTTGAAGACAGATAGGTGAAAGATATTGCAGGGCAAAGTTCAAGTATTGAGTTCTAGGTGTATAAGAAAAGGCCGCTTAGTGGATAAATTCACACTTATGACGGCTAGTCTTTTGTGGAGAATCTCGAAGTAAGTTTGAGTATAAAGAAGAGGAGCTAATAGAGGCATTATGATTATTAATTTGAAAGATCGAATATTAGTAGGTCGAGAAAAAGGAGAATAATTGGCCAGGTTAGGAGATGGTTTGTGGTACTCATGAGAAGGCTTTTCGCTTTAGGAATTATAATGAGAATGTTAAGGTGTACAAACAAAAGTTAAGCTTTGAGTAATTGCCAACATTTAGGAAGGTGTAGTTCTAGCAAATTTAGATAAAGATTAATATGTTAGACAGGTTATGAGTTATAGAATAATTATATATAGAACTTGCAATATGTTCAAGGATCTAGGTTAAATGTTGTGTGAATCATCAGGGATGATCGAAAGGACGTGTTACAGAGCCGTAACGACAAACGAGCTTTAGAAAGTATCTTATTGTAACGAAAGGGTTAATTATCTTAGTACAGATAAGGTATATGGTTAGCCCAATTTAAGAGAGTTAGTTTATGATTAGCTGTAATTGGGCTTTTAGGGCTAACGTTGTATTAGGTACGAGGACTCCGCTAGCTGTATAGAGAGATAAGAGATTAGGACGAAATGTGAAGTTATATAATAGCAATCAGAGACGAGCAGTGCATTAAAGAGTGAGGCTTCGAGATTAGACTTTAGAGAGGGATTGAGATAGAAATTAATTAAAAAGGCTTTTACGGGATATTGTCGTAGGGGCATAGAAGGTGAGACTTCGAAGGCTAAGCTAACGGGGGTGAGATAATTGCTAATTTGTAAGAAGCTGAGTTAACGACAGGATAATAAGAATATGTTTTGTTGGTAAGTGATCGAGAATATGTAAAAACGGAAGGGAGAGAGGCTTGGTGATGTTTTATTTCTCTGGGGTTAATTTTCATAGCTCAATTCAGAAGCGCATCAGAGGTATGATGGTTTTAGCTAAGATAAAGTGGTTATAGTTCTATGGAGGTTATAGGGAGTATACGGAGGTGATATTCGACGTATGCGATTTAGGAAAATTTGCTTTGGTGAGGCCGTAAAGAAGTTACTTTAAATTTCGTGAAATTAGTTTATTAAGTTGGCGTAGATTGGTTGTTAAAGTTTAGTAATGGTGCGCGACTAGATTGAATGCCAAGATCTGATGAGAATGCTATGTAATTTTAGTAGGTATGGGGTTTATTAGAGTATAGAAGGTATCTAGAAGATTTTTAGTTAAATTTTAAGGTCTAGAAAGAAGCATTGGGCGTTGCGAAATAAACAGTGTCGAGATTTTGTGGATTATATATGTTAAGATAGTAGGGCTTAACCATAGTAATTGAAAGGAGTCAACTGGTTCTGCGAACCTCTGTCTAAGACAAAGTTTCAAAGCAATATCAGCGTTTACTAGTGCGTAAGGGCGAGCGGATCTGACGCCATTTTTTATGTGTTGTTGTAATTACGCTTAAAAGGCGTTTGTGACGGGTTTAACAACTTAATTCGAGAGGTGTATAATCTAGCTTATTTTTTCTTAACAAGAAATTAGTTTAACAGTTGGTTCGCTTAGTTTATACTTTGACGTCCAATGGGGGAGCATTGAGTTAAATTTCTTGGTTAGGCGAGTTCTGGGAAGCCAGGCGTTATGTGCTTCTGCTTGGTAAATTCTAAGACAATTGATAAATCGTGATTAAGGGCTATGTTTATGGGACATAGCATTTTGCGATGATTACTGCTTAGTGTCTTGGCATATGGGCTGGGTTAACAGCGTGAAAGATTAATTAGGCTACAAAAGAAGAGAAAGAGCTTTAATGGCAGGAGTTATGATAGCTTGGGTTGTTAAAAGGTAGTTTCTTGCTGATCGAGAGTTATAATAGTGGTCCTTTAAGGGGAGTTTAGTCATAGGTTGTGTGTTCTATTCTATTTTAGAGAAGTTGTAGACATTAAGTGTCCTCTTACATGAATAAAAGAATTCATTTTTGTTGTTTTTGGTGAAATCTGAGTTTGCATAACGGTGGTGATGTCAGCTTAGTAATCGGTAGTGAAGAGGGTTATGGTAGTTAGTCAATGTGTATTATTATAAGTTGAATTGTTTATTGTAGAGCTATTAATAAGATTGACAGGTAGTGCATGGAATACTTAGGTTTGAAAAAAGGGTTTAAATTGGAATGAGACTTCTGAAGTAGCGTTTATTAAAACGTTTATTGTTAAGTTGAAAAGATAGGGGATGTGACAGAAGGGTTACTAGTTAGTTTAAAGCGAGACATTAGAGTTCTCGATAGTTTTAAATTGTATCAAGGTTATAAGCTTAGGCTGGATTGACTTATCGATTCGATCTTTAGGGCATATAGCAGTTTGTGATAATAATTAACATACTCTAAAGGTAAGGATGGGCAACTAGTCGCAGATGATTTGGCGGAATATTAAATAACTGTTATTAGTCGGATTATATGAGCTAAGTAAGTAAAGAATTAGATGTTAAACAATTGTATGAGGAGTGTAGAAATTGTTCTGAGAATAGAGAAAACAGGGAGTTGAGGTTATAAAAAAGACAAGATATGGAAGTAATTAGGGTACAGCATGATTAGGTATAGCGGTGCGCCCGTGTAATTAGTAAAAGAGGACAGAGCTGATGTTAACTTGCAGTAATAAGTTGATTCGTTTGTGTATAGGTTTTATAAAAGGCAATTATAAAGTTGTGTGAGTATTAATCTTTAGTAGAGGAGTTGTGATCACCTCATAAGGTTTTCTTCTTCTTGGGGCTTCAGTAAGATAGTTAAGCTCTAGTTTATCTAATACTAGTAAGGTTATAGTACAGCAAGAAAGAAAGAGTTTAGGTAGACGAATGGTTTGCTATGATTGAATGGAATAAGGGTTATAGGTGGTTAGAAGGAGTAATAAAGAGTGGGTTGGTGTGTCTAGAGGAAAAGAGGAGAGAGTTGTTTACCGCCGACATGCAGTTGAATCTCTGACTGCGAAACGAGCTCTGCAGTGGGATGTATTAATTTGGGGGTAACAGTTTAACGAAATGAAAGGAAGGTGCTTAATACCCAAAAGTAAGATTGATTATCGAAGTATAGAAATTGCTTTAATAGGTATAAAGTTAGAGTAGTGAAGAGAGAGTTTCTGTTAAGTGTTAAAAGATGGTATGGAGAAGAATAGAGGTGAAAGTGTGAGATTTAAGGGGCAATGAAAGTATAAAGTATAGAAAGTGGTAGAGGTTTGTGTTTTTTCGGATTACAAGACGAGGTTAATGCAGATTGATTAAGAAGGGTATAGGAAGAGATATAGGGGGCTAGTAGATCACTATAGTTTATTTGTCTCTGTTTTAGCGTAAATGTATGGTTAAATTTAGTAGTGTAGGGATTTCAGTAAATTGAGTAAATACATTGTTGAGAAAAAGAGGTAAAAGATAAGAGATAGAATGGTTGCGTACTGAATGGATATGCAACAGTATAGAAGACAGTGTTAAGGGATATTAGATAAATTGTAGTAGGGTCTGAGAATGTGTGCATAGAGAATGTAATAGGGGTTAGTGATATATGTTTGCGATCTTTGTGAAAGTTTGTTCTTTTTAGTGGAGGCTCATGAGGAATAGGTTAGATTAGAATTAAGTAAGTCTTCTTATCTGTAAAAGTAAGCTTTTATGACATTTTAGTTAGATTGGAGACGAGAAGGATAGCTCAATATTTAAAAAAGTAGGCTAAATGAGTTTATTTCATAATATAGACTTGTATAATTACGCTATTACGTAAGGGCATTAATATGTGGTAAATAAGGTTGGCGACGCGTGTAGGAAAGCCGGTGTTAGCTAGGAGAAATGAGAATTGGCAAAGACATGCTGAAGAGGAAGGGCCTTGCATTGATAGGTAGTGGAGTCGTGATATCATTTGATGTGTATTGGGAATGGTTCGTTAGGCCTAGGGGACGCGGTTCGGTTTTTTGAACTAGAGTCTCACAAGAAGCATAATGTGTGTGCTTAAAGAAATAATAGCTTAATTTTGGAGGAGGTAATTTAGTGTTAGTGGTAAGAAGTAATCGTAGATTGAAGCAGTTTAAAATGATTAGTTACACGTTACTGTTGGAAGCTGTTACAAGAATAGTGAAGTGTTCGTAGTAAATATCAGTTTCTTTGGCCAGAGGAAGGATCAGTAGCAGCTCTAATTTGATTATATTTTGTGAGAGGTAGGTTTAGGAAGGGCTTGAGTAGAAGGATAGGCGTATATAGTATAGCAGTCATGCTGGGCTCACACAATTAAACTTCTTCCTTAATTAATATATAGACTATTCATGTGGAGAATCTGTAGGGTTCGAGCTAAGTTCTCAGCCATGGGGATTTAGAAAAATTTCGCGATAAGCAGAGTAGTTTATGGAAGTGAAAATTAACAGGAATTTGTCAGCAGCTCTATGCCTTAAACGTGAGAGTACATAGCACAACGGCTAGGTTTCATTTTGGATAGCGGATAGGTAAGTAAGCCTTAAGCAATGGGGAGTATGCTTGCTAAATTCTAATGCTCATTTATTGAATGGAAATTATAGATAAATAAACAAATGAGTGGAGTAGTTTAATTGAGATAGTTCTGAGAGGTATGCAGTCTAAATATTATAGATTGGATCTAGTTAGCCAGTCTGTAGAAGTTAAGAAGTGCAATAGTACCTAGTGTTCAAAGGAATGAGGTAAGTATTGACGTTTGTAAGGTACTAATGTATGATAAGCTTATTTAGAACATATGTAGTGTGCTAGTAATTTTCTGCAGCATGATCAGAAAATGCATTTGTATAAGAATAGAAGTTAGGCGTTTTAATATCCTTACGAATGTGTATTTAAATGGGATTGATTGAGAATTTCCTTTTCATGTTTCGCAGTCCAGCGGAAGTAATGAAGGTTAGGTGGCTTAAAGCAAAGTTAGTAACATGATATGTTAGGAGGGGGGGGAGGAATCGATGAAATAGACTGGGGTATTGTTAAGAGCGCGACAATAGAGATGCAAATTGTCGCCGAAAAATCGACGTGCGGAGATGATCACTAATGCTGCAGGTAAAAAGGCGCACGAAGATACAGCGAGAAAAAAGAAGAGAATAGGAGGGAAGCAAAAATACGGAAGATAGTAAGGTATATTATAAATAGAATTAATGAAAGGACTTAGGGTGCGACGAATAAGAGAATGCAGATTGTGTATTTAATTTTTCTGAAGGGTGTAAGTTCGAGCCGATACTTGGGTTATACATATTGCAAGAAAGACTTTCTATACCGGTAGGTATGTAAGTAAGGCAAGTGGAAGTTAAGGCATAATAGACATTGAGCAAAGAAAATGCTTTGGGTGATTTAGGGCGATTGTCTGTGATTAATTAAAGCGTTTAGATATGGTGGCTATTGCGAAATAGAAAGTTATTTTAATTTTTATAGTTTACAGCAGGCAAGTTTAACGCGTTACACGTAGCATTTCTTTCAGATATTAACGCGTTAATTGGTATGTGAAATTAACCTACATAAGTGTGATTGCAACAGGAACGCGTATGTACCGCATTGAACTTACAGAATATGAGTCCTTACTGGAAGATAATAAAAGGATGTTTCGTCTCGCTTTTGGGTAGATTTAGCATGCGGAAAGTGAGAATATAGTTCACAGTATACTAAGCCACGGGGGGGGGGGGGGTGGGCCCCACCCGTCTCATGATCTCGAGTTTATGTGATATAATGGAAGGGGTAACAATAAAAATTTTTAAGGGGAAAGTTTAGTAATTGATGAAAAGGGATTCAAGACATCATAAATTTTTTAAGTCAATAGAGTTTTCCTATAGAGTTTATATGATGGTTAAAAGTCTTTAATATACAATCAGGGAGTTATTGTTACTGTCTTATGAAACGGATAGTAGTAGGGTTAAAGGCACAAGGTTCTGAATTTAGGAGGGATCGTCTGATATTAAGTTTTTAGCTACGAATTTGCATACATAATGAGCAAGCAGGATGTTTTGTTATAAGTTTTGGTATCAGTTTTAGGAGCGATGTTGATCGTAAATGTTGGAGGGCTCGTGGTTTTAATTAAGATAGGTTTTGGTAGAGTTAAGGTGAGTAGGGGTAGATTGTTCACGTCAGAGATAAATGAGCAGCGTTCTTTTTGTTGAATCATGGGGTAGGGTGGATGTTTCGGTAATTAAGTGACATCTATAATGAGATAGAAGCTTAGTGTGGTGGACATATAGAAATAGAATAGTGGATGGATCTCTGTTGCGTTTTAGTAAATTAATAGAAGAGTAGGACTTTTAAAGTACATAGGTGTAGTTTGTAGTTTAAGGGTGGACGTTTTGATATGCCATCGAGCAGAAGGTTTATAAAACTGTTAATATGAGGACTTTGTTAGGAAATTGTAAGGTCTGTAACTAGAATGATGTTTGTTAAGGTATTAGACTGTAGGGGACCAGTGTATTAGAGTTATTTAAAGAACATAAGTTCAGCTGATCTTTTATGTGAGAGTGTATCTCGAATGGGTGATGTAAATAGGCAAAATGTATCTCAATTATGACAGCAGGCGGTGCGATGTAGGATATACAATGTCTAAGTTTTTGGATGCTACTTGAGTAATCTCAATTAAAGTAGACCATTAAAGTTTAATTATATGTTGCTGCGTACATCATGTTGCTGGAGAGGTGCAAATGTTGTTTAAAGTGGATGGGAAAAGGTAGAATAAGCTAACTTTTTGGTTTTTATATTCGATTTATCTTGTTTGGAGGGGTATTGAAGTTTAAGGCGACGAATAGATGTATATTAAGTGTACTGGATTGTTTGCTCGATAATCGTTTATTATTAAAAAATTAATGTATTGTTTTTTTGGATAAGTGTGGTGCACCCTGATTTTTTAGCATATAATCTATATAAGCAGAGCCTGTGCAGGTAATATATAGGTATGTAGTGTCGATTAAACAAGTTCTTAGACGCAGTTCTGAAGTAAACATTGGTTTAGAGGCGATAGTTATGGAATTTAGTTAAATATTTCAGAGATTGGTAAGAACACTGCGATCAAAGTAGGAAATTGGCTTTGATGATATCGATAGCGCAATTATTAAAGAGTTTCTTTATGTTTCCAAAGATTTTAGCGTAATTCTGAATAGAAATTGGAGTTACCAGGTGCTTGATTTAAAATGATGCAATATATGGTATCACTAAGAATAGTTCTTAGAAGGTTTAGTTCAGAAGCGATTAAGAGCTTCAAAAAGCTTTAAAGAATGTCAAAATGGAAGTTAAGATTAATCCACATAGGCAGCAGCTAAGAGTTTTCAGCTATTTGTATTAGGAATTGTATGGTAAAGGGTTTTAATGAGATAGTTAGCGGATGGGGCGAAATAATTATTGTTGGGTTATAGATTTTTAAATTATTAAGATAGAGTAGGTTAGGAATAGATTTATAGTTATTTAGCGCCAAGGAAAGAGTGTGTGTGTACTAAAGTTCAAAAGGTAATAGAGGTTTATATTATATTAGATACATAAGGATGCAAATAGGTTAGCGAGCAGATTTAAGCTGTTGGAATGTGCAACATATTATAGAGTTAGTAAGTTCGTTAGTATATTAAATTTCATTGTAACGAGCTTTATAAGTAGTTTAGATGTTGCAGTGTCAAGATTACCGTCTAGTAGGGACTAAACGAAGGGGTAGAAGGGGCAAAATTTAAAGTAGGGGAAAATTGTAAGGGCTTATTTAGGTTGCTTATCCATGGTACGCAAAGCGTTTATGCCTTAGTTTGACATATTTATTGTAGAATGGTTCAGAGAGGAGTTAGTTTGACTTCTGTTGTTTATTTTTTATTCGATCTGCATTGCAGATCGGGCTTGATAGTTTAGTTTTTTTAAGAGGGTTGCTCCTTATAGCTAAAAGTGCAATTACTCATGAAATTTAGGCTATAAATGTTTTATTGTATTAGTGATTGTTGCAGCCAGTTTTGCATAGTAGTAAGGTTTAAAACTTAAGTTAGAGCAAAGAGAGTTAGAATAGCTGAACTTAGTGTCTTAAGGTAGTAAGACTCGCTGGGTATAACATGAAGACAAGAGCTAGTCATGTATGAAAGTAAGAGGTAGTAGGATTCGCGAAGAGTTAGTAAATTTGAGAAAAAATCTATTTGTGGAAAGTAAACATATATAGAACAAGTTATGAGGTTTTGTTATCTAGACAATTTCGGTTTGTGATTGCTTTACGAAAAAGTATAGGATGGTATGGAGAGGGGTATTTGCTAAGGATCATAATGAATAGTCTGTAGTGATTTGAAAATAAGCTAGATGGTTTAACGTAAAAAGTGTTGAGTAAAAGTAGTTATAGTAGTATTGCAATGAAGGAGCACTAAAAAGGCTTGCATTTATATCGTGGTGGATTCAAGGAAAATTAAATTTTTAATGTTCATTTTGGTTGATTTTTCGTTGATAGGGGATGATGAGGGAGTTTTGCTATATATTAAAGTTTATAGTTTGATTTTAGTTAACCAAATGACAGTAGATTATTAAAAAGTATTAGGCAGCCCAGCTAGCAGAGCAGGAGTCCAGAAATACTGGATTTTTTGCATCAGATAGGCAGGATTATCAGAATAGTTAGTAAAATTATGATGTGGGAAGCTTGTAAGGCTAAGTTTTTATTTTCGTTGAGAATTAATCAAGAGGTGTATTGTAAGTCGAGAATTTCAGGAATCCGAATTTACCTGCAAGCAAAAAATAAAATGTGTTGTAATGAATAGCTTGATAAAGTTGTAAGGGCTGTAAGTATCAAGCTTATGTAATCGTAAAAGTTTTACGCTCGTGATCGTAGCTTTTATGTTCGAGAATAGAATACAGGTAAGGGATTTTTAGAGAACAATCATTAATTTAAAAGTAGATTTGTTGGTTAATTGTTTACGAATGATAAAGCATAGAAGATGAAACAAAGCATAGAGTTAGGGGGTTACGAGGTAGATTAGTCCAAATATGAGGTTACGTTTTTTTGTGATAGGGGAGACGAGGCGTTAATGCGAGTGGATCTTATAAAACTTGGTTCGTTTTAGTAACGTAGTTACGATGCCTAATTTATATGGTCTTGTAAGGTTCGGTGCTTTGACGTATAGGTAGTATTAGAAATGCCTATAGAGATTATAATTAGTTCATAAGTACTTTGCGTAAGTCTGTAGTCAGTATAAGAATAAAGTTAAGCTTAGGCGTTTGCAAAGGATTATTGTACAACAAAAAATGCATGGCTTGGATTTACTGGTGTGTAGGCGGGGTGCATCTTTGATACGATGCGAAGTATTTGTAAACGGCAAATAGGTAGTCGACCGGCCAATTTCAGTCGTAGCTATTATGTTAACGCTAATTGTTTTTTTAGTCTATTCCATGTTAAGCTTTACCATTTTCAGGAGCAACTAATGTTAGAAATTCTATTAATGTTTATGTTGGGTTCTAAGAGAAAAGGGATTGAGCTGAGCGATGCTAAGATTGCGTACATAATTTTTTGCGCTCTGGCAAAGGAAAGGTGGCATTAGTAAAACGCAGCGCTTCTTTTGACCTGGCATAAGTACAGTGTAAAATTAACGGAAAGCTTATACAGTCATCGTACACAAGGGTTGTAGAGTGTGAGGTGATGGAACTTTGGAACAAACTGAAGTGTGAAAGATTAGAGCGATTTGGATATTTGAAAAGCGCTTAAGTGATAGTAAACAAATTTAGGTGTTTTAGAGAAAACTAGCAAGGATCGGTTTTTTTTTTCGAAAAGTGGCGTAAGTTTGAGTGATGGGGTAGCTGTTTTTAAGCATCGTAGTGAGCATGAAGGAAGGGGAAGGAATGCGAAATAGAGGTTCCACTTTATCGTTCGAGTTTTAGTTTAGTAGTTAAGCGCGGAGTGTTAGTTTAGCACAAATAGAAGTCAATCTAGTAATTCTTAAATTTCCGGCTAAATTTATTTTTGTATTTTTTTATATCTTTAGTTGTTTTAGCGATAACAAGGAAGGTTGTGTGTATGTTTAAGAAGGGGATAGGAAAAGAGTATAAGTAATATATCCTTTAAAATTATTGGAAGGCAATTTTGAGTTCCGATTGTTGACAGGTCTGATTATGAGTAATAAAAATACAAGGATAAAAAATTATGTCGTTACTACGTATACTTGGAAGTAAAACTGACTGGTTAGCTTTTGAGGAACCTAGCATCTGATAACAAGTGTTAAGGATAGGAAGGTGAGCTCTATACAATTAAGTGTAATGTTAAAATTACCTGTAATGTTCGGAGTTGAAAGATTTAAGAGAGAGACGTATTATATACTAAATAGGTTTTAAAGTGGCAAAGGGTACTGCTGTAAATTCCAACGTTTTCGCAAATGAAAAAATGTTGCTACAAATTGATCTTCGAGTTAGCAAGTAGATGTTGATTATCGATGAAGGGATCTTTAGAAAAGCTTAACTAAATCAATCGATAATTAGTGCTTGTGGAAATTGCTATAATAATTCAGGTGTTATTTACGTGAAAATGTATTAAATACTTGATAAGATACAGTATAGTTCGAGGGCACTTTCAATGAGGTAGGGAAGTGAGCCCTTAAAATTGTCTGAGTTCAATAGGAATGTAAATAAGCATACAGTCCAAGGAGAGCGGAATGTATGCGCTGAGTCAACAAAGATTATTTGCTCGAGAGTATTTAGCATATGATTATTAGCTTAGGTGAAAATGTCGAAGGAACCAGATTATTATCGAGATAAAAAAAGTCCAAGACAGATAAGATTTAAAATCTTGCTTTTATGTTAAGTTTTTTTAAGATGTTTTATATTTATGCTAGAATAAGCCAATAGAGGAGCAATGAGGTATTGAGCTTTAATTACCAAAAAAACAAATGGGTATTAGCGGGAGGTGCATATGTTAATGCCCCTTGGAAGAATTTAAACAGATGTGGATAGACCCCTAATTAGATAAAAAATTTTAAATCCATAAGTTATGAGGCTAGAAATTAAAAAACAATTGCTTGAGTAATGTGTGTTATAAGAAGTTATATGTAGAATGGGTTGAAGGGTTTTTTTCAGGAACTAAAGTGACTATACTTAAATAAAATTTATAAAAAGTGTTGAGTCTATAGTAGCGGTGTGGGAGTGAAAGTAAAATAAAAAGTTTTTTTGTAGTAGTTCAACAACATTCAAGCCAAGTTTATAAGTTAAGAGGGCTTAGTTAAATGAGGTACAAAAGACGTAGGGGATTGTTTCAGAGGCAATGAAAGAGGCCGTAGGTATGAAGAAGCACATTGATAAGAAAGATTAAGGAGTTAGTTTCGATAGCTGTAAATGAAGCTTCACTACACGCTGTAGTTGACTGTCCGAGAATAATAAATGCTACTATTAGAAAAAGTTGTGTGTTACGCCACGCTTAAGTAGGTGTATTTATAATGTGTTCTGTAGATAATTTAGTCGTATTTTCATGACTATATTGGATTAATTTGAGAAATTTGAATATTGATAGGATATACGGTTTTTTTAAGCAGCATTTGAGAGACAGTAGTAAGGGTTGGATAGGAGGCGACGGTTTCTTAGTTACTGTTAATGCTATATTCAGGGCAGAGATCTAACAGGGTGTCTCGCTTTTATGACTAGGAGGCGGGATATAAAAGGCAGCGAACAAAAGACAGCATTAGTTTAAGGCATGACGCTCCAGAAGAAGGTTACAGAAGCAGTAATGTATATTTTGTAGTAAAAATCTTGACGTAGAGCTTTGTCTAAGAGCACATATAAGATTATCATAACATTTAAATCTTAATTACGTGTTTTTGTATCGTACTCAGAATGTGCTTAACAGAGGATTACTTAGTACAACAAACGAAAGGGGGGAGCGCCTAAGCTTGCTTAACATGTACAGTGCAGGAAGCTCTAGAAACCAAAGTTTAGTAGTATCTGAAGCTAGGGGGGTTCAATGCGATTTGTCTTGGAGCCGTTCTATCCCTATCCCGCTTAGCGTTGAAAGACGTAAAAGTAATGGCATTTAAAGATTTTCCATGCGAAGTTTTAAAGGATTTGTTAAATATTATAGGTTCTTAAATGAGGATTTGTCAACAGTAATTAAAGGGGTTTAAGGAAGGAATAGAAAATGTAGTTTTAGCAATTCTTATCTATAAACAAATGGGTAAGAATATTTTAATATGGTTCAGGTAGAAACTTTACTTTAGGGGAGTCCAATGAAAAGAGGGCAGAAGGCATTTTCACGTTAGAAGGCTCACTATAAGGGGCACAAGTCGTTGCATGTGAGAATGTACATTAGTTTAGTTTATTTATCGTGGATGTTAGTGATTTTGTTTGCTATGCGTTGAGTTTGGAGGTGTAGTCGTCATTTTTTTTTTTGTTAGGGTATGCCAAAATGTTAATTCTTCTGGATTTTCTATATATAGTTAGAATATGAAAGAAAGGCAGGTAAGTTAATTGTTGAAATGAATTGAGTATCTGTTTAGAGTACTGGCAAAACAGGTGGTAAGAAGAATATAGAGAATTTATCTAGGAGCGAGTTTTTCTTTTGTGTTTTTAGTGGGAAAAGAAGGGCGAGCCAAAGCAAAGAACGAGGTGATTACTTACCAATTACAGTTCGTAGATGTATAGACGTATCTTGAATTTATCGCTAGTAGAGAGATAGGTAAAGTATTTACGAGAGTTTAGATAATAAAAGAAGAGGGATTAAAAGCGGGTGTGTAGTTTAAATTGGACGTAGTAATATAAGTTGTTGAGATATATGTGGGTATTAACAGAAGCTGTTGTTTGTAGTTTTATTAAAACGAGTCGGATCGATGAAAAGTTGATAGTTGATTGTGAGAATGTTTTTAAAGATTAGTTAGGTTAGTAAAAGTGAGGTTTATTGATCAAAAGTTTGCAGGTTCGGTAAGATAAGTGAGTAGTAAATATTAAGCTAGATTAGTACATTTTTTTTTATAATCTAATTCTCTATTCTATTTTAATTTTAGAATATACAGTCGCTTAAAAAGCTATATAACGAGGTTCCGCATTTTTTGAGAGATTGAGCGGAAAATAAGTTAAGAGAAGGTCGTATTTGTTTATGGTTTATACATGAATGTTTGATATGGAGCCAGTTTTGTAGAAGCGTTTAAATGGTTATATGTCTTTAAATGGTAATAGGATATCTTGAAGCTAGCTTGTGTTTAGAGGGGCCACGCTGGTTAGGGCTATTCGTAGTTGTGTATTAGTTGGGATGTTGTGCTAAGTGAATGAATAATTAAATCGTACGTATTGTGGATGGTGTAGGAATCTATAGCGATTTAGTAGTTTAGAGTCTGCTAGGAAAATAAAAAATAAAGGATTTATATTATTATATATGCATATATGGTAGGAGTATAGACCTAGGCTAGAAGCGTATAAGCTTCCATAGTTAATCTTATAAGGAATATATTTTAAAGTTTTATTAGTTGATGATGATGGGCTTAGAGTTTATGCACATTTTAATAGGGAGTAGGGATTTAAATAGCTATATAGTATTGAAAGGATCATAATAGGAATTAGAATTTGCACTCTAGAGTCATTAGAAATAATCTTGCATAGCTAATTTTTGCTGAGACTTTGCAGTGTTATTAGAACTATCGGAAGAGGAGTAGGGGGCTACCTAGAAGGTAAAGGAGAAACAAAGCCCAAGTTTAATTAGGTGTACTTTATGTGTTGAATATGCTATTAGCGGATATGATAAGTAATGCTAGTATGTCGCAATTGAAGTGAGTAAGCAAAGTATTTTTAGTGTATATAGAAGAGGTTTTGGATATGGATGCTTGTACTATGATCTAAAAAGGAGGTTAGAGGGTATGAAGGGGGACAAATGTCTTAGCTTTCATTAGTAAGAAAGTTGTATGTAAGGGGAGAGTCTGGTTTACTAGAAAGTAATAGATTGGCTTGAAAAAGTATAGTTTTGTGAATTAAGAGTGGATAATTTCGGAAGGGATCCAAAGTGTCAAGAAATGATGCGAAAGGAAGAGCTTATTTAGATGCACTTAGTATAATATAAAAAGACAGTTGCGAGTCAAACAGGCTGGTGGTTAGTAAGGTTAGTATTTTCTTGGAAGAGATGAGATTTGTATAGAAATTATGTCTAGCATAGGGCAAGAATATTGTTATTATGATGTAATAAATTAATTTTAAAAATGGGGGTTACGAGACTACGTCGGTGTAAACTTAGAGTAGCTAGAAAGTTCAAGGTAACAGTGCATATAATTGGGAGCTAAAGCCAGTATATTGGGAGTTGTGAATTTTGTACACGATTAAAGTAAACTGGAAATATATATATTGAAAAAAGGCAAACACGAGGTTAAGGGGGTCTATTTACTTTATTTTGAAAGATGAGAAGAGCAAAATAATACGTCAAGCAGTAGGAATTATAAATAAAGTCATTAAACTAGCCGTTAGGGAGTAGTTAGGGTATGAGGAGTAAGATGTATTAAGAAATGCGATCACTAATTGAATATTCTGTGAAAGCTTTCGTAATAGTATAGATTGCATCTAATAAGGCTATCTAGTAAATAACTTAGTTAAGGACGCAAAAGAAATAACAGAGGAAGGTGTTAGATAATATTCTTTTGATATTTAGATAAAGCAATGCGAGTTAGCTAAAATAATAAGAAGAGGGCGCAGCTAGTTAAAAGTGTATGCGTTACAAATAAGGGGTAGATTTTAGGAAAATCTATTCTTCAAACAGTAGAAAAGTACGGGAAGGGCAAAAGGAGCACATAGACCATACCTAGAAGTATGGAAGCGAGAAGCAAATCAGTGGAAACAAAAGAAAAGGCAGCAGAAGTGGGCAGTCACAAAAAACAAAACCTAAGCAAGAGAGAAAGACGGAGAGAAGTAGATAAGGATAGAGAGTAGGAAAATGTATGAAGGAAAGGACATTTATATAGAAGTTAGGGTAGTTCAATCATAATATTAATCTACATGCTAAAAGGGCCAAAAATTCGTTTTTGCTAAGAGTTAAGAGGAGAGAATGAGTATCGAGTGAAAAGACTAGGTTTTATTTATTTAGGGGACTATTTTTTTGTGTATGAGCGTTAGTTTATAAAGAAGCTCTTAAAAATTTAGCATAAAAGTCCCTGAATAACGTTATAGGATTATAAAGCTTCAACGAAGGTTATTGGTTGTGATTAGTTGAGCTGGGGTTTTTGGATCAGTTAGGCAAGCAGTAAATATAAAAGAGAGCACGTATAGTTCTAGAGGAACCGTTCATATAAACTGGCATCTCTCCTCGTGTCAGTAGAAGAGGTTATGGGATTAGCAGAAAATTGGAATGATAATTAAATCAGCGAAGATGTTTAACAGTATTAAAAAACATTTATTCTTCATGGGGGGGGGGGGAGGTGTGTCAGGTTGGCTTCATAGTCTTATTTAGGGCTTTATACTATAAATCGTTTTCAAGAGTTAGGTATTAAACGTAGCATGTTATATAATAGACACGATGCATAGTTGATCGCGTGTCATCTCAAAGGGAACGGAGGAGTAATATTTTGAAGTAAAAATATATGGTTATGTAACATTTGAAACGTCCGTTCCTAAGTCGTTCCTATTAAAAAATATAGGTAAAAGGATTGAGTAAGGCGTTAATGGAGTTTACGTAAGTATTAGGAAAAAGTACGTGAAGCCGAAGAATACAGATCGTAAGAGTTTGCGAGTTTATCTTTAGATAGATTCGAGGGTCTCTTCGTATGAAGAGTGTAAAAGAGGACCTAATTAGTTGGTAAGTTTAAAAAGTTGATATAAGTGATTTCTTGTACACTTGTAGGGCTCAAATACCTTAAATTTAGTTAAAAAAGTCGTTTTTAAGAGAGCTATTTAGTAGGAAAAAGTTGCAGAGTTTCAGTTCATAGAAAATTGAGTACGAGACGGGAAACTAACATAGAAATCAGAATAATGACTTATGAGACTACGGGTAGAGAGGTGATCGCATGCAAACGCACGAGAAATAACAGCTTAGTGTTGAATAAAGCTTATCGTAGGGCATTTATGGATTTGGGCGAGGAGAATAATAAGGGTGGGGGGAGGTCAGCAGTATCGACGAATTTAACAATTTTTAAAAGGTTTCAAAGACTCGAGTTGACTCATTATAGAATTAGCTTTGTGTATGTTATTATCTAGATATTAATATATAGCAAGCCGTAAAGGATGAAAAAGTTTAATAATCGAGCAAATTTTGAGAGTCGTTTGGAATATTCTAAACTGCGATGATAGATATATAGAAAAATAGAGATTAGAGAGTATAAAGATGCATATGTTCAAATAAACACGGAAATTGAAAATCAAGAGCCATGTTAGTAATGGAATGTTTTCGCGGATACGCACAGAAAATAGAGCAACGTTATCATAGAAACTAAAGCCGTCATTCTTATTGTAGGCGTATGCTTTAGTAGATATTCATAGGGCTTACGGAATTGGAAGAGTAATAGAAGAGGTGTTTAAACAAAGTAGCGAAGGTAAGGAAACAAGGTTTCAGGGTTTGTTTGTTATAGTTTTAGATAGGCGAGTCTACTTGTAGAAAGGAGGTCAGGTAGGGGACGGGGATAAAACATGAGAGTATTGTGAATTCTTCTATAAGCATAAGTAACTTATTAATATTAAAGACAGTATACGGTTGTATTTAAAGCTATGTATATTGTGAGTATGCCAAGAGGAGATAGCATCTATTACATGGCAGTAGAGATTTTCTGTATAAGTAGTAACGGTAGGATAGTGAGTGGAAAGAAAGGTATGAGAATCAGGTAATGTAGCATATAGATAAGTAAAACAGCAGTAAAAACATGTTTGGTTAGCGAAAATAGACACCGGAACATGGATATGAAACATGTTTGTGTTAATAGGAGAATGATAAGAGACTCATTGTATAAGCTAATAAGAAAAGAGGAAGTAAGTAAGGTTCAAAAGAATAAAGCATGTGGCAGGTGCGATCACAAGATCTGTTTCAACTGTCGGCTTTTTTGATCGCAGAATGATATTGATAGGGAAAATAGTAATGTAATAGTTGGAGTTTACCCTTGTTATTAATATTTGTCTCCGACAGGGAGGGTTCAAAGTATTATGAGAATTTTCTCTGGGATATGTTTTTGTTAAGACGAGTTTATAACGATGACTTTGTTTAAATGGACGCTATTTTTTAAAATGAGCGAGATCGTAATAATCACGCCCGTCTTGTTTTGTAAAAATTTCCTTCTAGAGAGTTAATAAGCCTATGAATAAGTGCTAAGAAAAGGGCGATAGGGGGTAAATCAAAAAAAAATTTGTGAGGTAGGTAGAATGTTTAGGTGAGGTGGAAAAAGGATAGTAATGTGATAGGTCCAAGTAGAAGAGCAAGGCTTTTTAATGGCACAGTCGATATGGAACGAAAATAATTTATAGATTAGAGGTATATGCGTAGTGTGTTGAGTTAATTGGAACGCTTGAAAGTATTCAAAATTGTAAATAATTTTTTAGAAGCTATACTTTGAAAGATTTAGAATCATGTGTGTTAATCTGATGTGGCTGTCAATGTTTGGTAGATTCTTTAATCTTGTTGTAAGGGGGATATTAGTTTTATGTTTAGTGTTGTATTTTTGTTGAAGGGTTGTAAAGCGTTGTCTTAAATTGGGAAATAATATTTTTTTTGGCTGCACGGTGTATATTTTGATTAGATAGGGTGAGTCTATTATATTGAGATAAAATCTATAGAAATTTATTGGTTTGTTCTTAGCTTTCGTTTCCCGTAAAGAGTCAGGAGAGTTTTCGGAATAAGCTTTTGTAAGGCAAGATAAAGAAGATTCTGGTAATAAGGGGATGTGTGAATGGAGTGTGTGAGAATGAGCTCTAAGACAAGGTGTGAGAAAAAGGTTGTAAGGTTTTTATGATATTGTTTTGAAATATGAGAAAAGATATTGCTTTAAAAAGTTGTTTATAAATATACTATTTGAAGTTGTAGTAATGGTGAAGGGGGGGGGATATTGATAGTGAGTACAAAAATAACCCAGGTGAAACAATTTTAAATGGCTAACTGAAAATTAAGTTTGAGCAATGTGTAAGGTTATGTAGTTTTAAAGTGTTAGAATGTTAGGGAGGCGCGATTTATTTGATGTGAATGAGTTATTGGTAATTACAGATTAGTTATATTAAGAATCGCTGGGCTGCATGTGGTTAAAGAGTACAAGTTGAGAAGACTAGGAGAATCGGGGGGGGGGGGGGACTTCAAGGTATTTATGTTATTGAGTTTTGAAATAATTAAGTTAAATATAGCTTCTCTTAATGCGATAAAAGGGTAAAAAAAGAGATCGATTTAGCATAAAACAATGATTCGGAGGATTATTGCACAAATAAGATATTCGGTTATAGCACTAGCCTACAGGCTATAGAGCAGGCATCATAGATCAAATTTATGCTAAGTCAGCAAGCGAAGAGAGGGTAACAAGGTGTGGAATTTAGAAGCAATAGGAAGTAATCTGACTACATGCATTAAAGTAGAAAGACAGACATTCGTAAAAATTCAAAGAACGAAGTTAGGTGTATTAATTGGTTTTTAAGTTTACAAAAAGCAAAATCTATCGTCAGCTAGGTCTTAGATTTCATGTTTAAGTAAGTTCAAAGAATGAATCAGCTAGATTTAAATGAAAAAATGAGTCCATTATACGCGTTTTAATACAATGGGTTCATTAGTATAAGAGGGAGGTCAGTTTTAAAATAAGTTAGCTAGTAAAATAGTAAAACACAACTAACAGAATAAGTGAGGGGTAAGGTTAGCAATAGAAATGTCATCGCTTACAGTGTGCATCGAAAATGTTAATGTAGATATAGTAATATGTTGATCTTGCTGCGTGATTGTAGGTCATGCGCAAAAGGAGAGTTCACTTTAAGAGGTATAGCAGTGGGTATTGACTATGGGGGAGGGGGGGTTAAAGAAGCTAGCTTGAAAGCCTTAAATTGTTCAGCATTTTGAAATGTTAATTGAAAATGAGATAAATTGTGCATAAAGTTGCATATCTAGTTTTATTTAATATGGTAAAAGAGTTGGGATAATAAAATTTGTCGCTAGGTTTTAAATCACTAATTTATATTTCGGTAATATTTGCTGTTTATAAATAGGTTTATACATGCAATGCAGTAATGATTCGCTTTATAGAGGGTTAAGAAGAGGAGAGCGAAGGAGTGGCTAGTTTTTAAGTTCAAATATGGTTATATTTTGTTAATGTGAATGCTGTTCCGGAAGTAGAGAGAGATTCTTATGATGTAGGGCTTAGGAGACAGGGAGTATTGTGAACGTCTTGAAATCTAGTAAATACAAAAGAGAGATGGATTTATGAGGATCAAGTAGTACAGATGGCTTTTTATTTTTTCTATAAGAGAATGAATTAGACATTTTAAATAGAAGCTGTATTTTAAAAAGAATCAAGAAAGGTAGACTTATTAGGCTTGGATGTATAGTTTAACGGGATATTTAAAAACAACCGAGTGTATTATGGGGATATAGAGATATGGAATCAAGTTAAGAGTTTGGGTTTTAGGTTATGATGATAAAGAATTTGATTTTAGAAGAGATAGAAGGAGAGAGGGAATTATAGACAAAAGTATAATAAGTGTATAAGATGCTTAACATAACTATTTGATGGAGTAGAGTGCTAGAAGTAGTATTAGTTAGGATTAAGTATGGCTTGATCGTAGGTAGTTAGCATTGAATATTGCGCTTTAGAGTTTGAACTGCTAGAAATAAGATTGAGTTAACCGTGAAATTAATTTTTATTGGGGATTAATTAGGCTGTGTTCGGTTTTAAGATGTTTGATATTATTCAGACTTATAAGTAATGAAGAAATTATGTTAAGGTTTTGTATTATAGACTGGAGCTTTAGAGTCGTGGTCAGTTTGTTGTGGTTAATTCCGCTCTTTCTTTATTTATCGATTCGCTATTAGTTTAGTTATGCAGAGTTTTATAGTATGATTGAAGTACACAATTGTTAGCTTTTAGTTGTAAACAGGCGTTTTAAGGTCTAGAGGCTAATTGGACTTGGTATGTCTATTAGTGTTGACTATGTTAGTAGGACAGATTCATACATTTATATTTAAGGGATAGAGTAATATTAGAGAAGGATTGGGTTAATTTGTGAAAATTAATACGACTTGACTTTAGATGACATCCGGTTATGCTAGTTCGGTTATTTAGAGCATTATGTTATTAGGAGGTAGTGATTGTACGATGCTAAATGATAATGGAAGTAAAGTCTAGTAGCGGAGCTTTGTTTTGGTTTAAGGTGATGGGTAAGTGTTTTTAGAAGTCAGGAGGTAATTGATTACAGTAATTAGATTGTTTTGTGCTCGAGGTGCATAGATTTTTCAAATATTGGATGCGGTGAATTATAGACAAATATTATATGCAGCAGCGTTTATAGGCAGTTTAACTCAGGGGGGTAGCTTAGGGCTATATCACAAGTGAAGGACGATATACAGATAAATCTGAAGGAAAGATTACTTTTAGTTAGGATGTAGTTCTATGCAGCAGTTAGAAGAATTTCTTTTAGAGATTTAAATATTTAGAAGGTATAGCGGGAAGCTTAACAGGTAGACACTGAGTTTCAACGGTATAGCTCTGTTGACTTATTTGAGATAGTAGGATTGCTAGCTATTGATGGAGTTCAAGTATCTGTAACATGATTAGAGGAGGTGAAAACTCTCGATTTTCAGTGGGATACTATAAAAGGGTAGGGTTGGTAAGTTAGGATTGTTTTGGTATGTGAGGCATTCTTATTATGTTGACAGGACAGTTGAGTATAGATAATATCTTGTTTGAGTTAGATACGATGTGTGTAACTTTATTTTGATTATCAGAAAATAAGATATAAGTGTAATACGATAAAAGATAAGATAGGCTATATTAAAAATACCACTAGTAGCTTAAAAGATTATGCTTTTTTTCGTGAGTAGAGTATATCTGGTAAAATAGAAGTTTAAGTTAGTTTTGTATTTAGGGTTTGACTCGATTAATACAAGATATTTAAACCGAATAATACCATGGAGATCTCAACTAGTTTAGGTTGCTCGGATTAAGTGTTATATTAGTTTGCGATTGTGGTTCTGAGTCGAAGCTACAAAAAATTTAACCAAGTGGTAAGCCATGGTGTGTAAGGAGGATTAGTAGTTAAATGATGAAGTAAATTAAATAAGATATTAGGAAATAACGAATGTGAGTACTGAGATATTACGAGTAAAGGTTTTACGATGTTAGTTGCCGAGAACGTGATAACTATGGTTTCATAGTTCGAAGGGAGCGATAGAGCAAGGCTCAGTTGTTGGCTGTGCTACCATAGTTAAGAAAGCGCTAGAAAGAGTGTAGAAAAGGAGGAGAGATGGAAGCAGAGGCAGAAGAGGGTGTAAAAGGGTAGGATATATAGAAGTTGCGAAAAAGACAGATTTTGTGTTAAAGGGTTTAGGTAGATTCTTCAGGGAATACGATAACTTATTTGATTAACCCGGAGATAATGGAAGATATGTAGGGTTTAGGTCGTAGTCGAGAATAGAGGTTGGATTTCGCTTTTAATTCCATGGTATTAGAAAAAAATATGCTCAATTGTATGATTTGAGAGATGTTGTCTGTGAAGATAAAAGATCATATATATCCTGTTATTATTGAAAACGAAAAAGAAGGATTGAATAAGTAAGACACAATAGGTGGGATAAGAGAATAATAGATGTAAATTAGAGGTACAAAGTTTTAAAAATTATGTGGTATTCAGAAGGTGATTGTTGCGAATGCAGATAATGGTCATATGCTATTTTTTAGAGGTTCTTACGAAAGGAATTTAGGTGTTAGATCTGTTAGGATATTTATTTGAGGGTTATATGATTACTATAATGGGATACAGTGATGGGCGCATCAGTGAGCCGAAAATAATAATTAGATATGAATAATTTATTTAGATGAGAGGTCCAAGCACTAGGGTGGCTTGAGATAAGTACAGTTGTGAATAAGCTATGCACTAGGATCTATCAATTTCGCAATTTCATGAGTGTCAATTGAAGTGACTATTGATCGGAAAGTTAAGGATTATTTCAAAGAAGGTACTTTAGGTTAAATTTATTGTGATAGAGATTTTAGTCTCTTGTATTTATCAATTATGAAACATAGATACTTTAAAAGGTGTTGTAATGAATATAAGGAGACTCCCAAGTCTGAAAGGAGGTAATCGATAAAACATCTTTTAGATCAAAAGTAGGGCGTTATCATAGGGACATGAGTTTATAGTATGTGCACTAAAGAACAGAATAGCGCCTAATTAACAACAGAAGCTCAAAATTAACATTCGGTAACACAACGAGTTTTCAACTTTTGCAGAAAAGATTAAGAGCTGTAGATGAGCAAAATATGATAAAGACTGTATTAGGAGATAAGTAAATCGTAAGTGTTACAGTAAGTTGAAGATTAATGATACTGTTTCTCATATACAAGCTCTGCTTTAATAATATACGGAAGAAGTGAAAAAATCATTAAGTACGTGTCAAATTAAAATGCTAAGGCTATTCTATAAAACAGCTTTATATTAATTCAGTTATTTGCATTACGCTTATCTTTATATGTGATATAAAATAAACAATATCAGCTTATTTTTAGCAAGCATGGATAAGTAATGTAAGAAGCAAGCAGGTAGGCTAGATGTTTTTCTATTCTTATCTTTGTTAGTGGGATTTTATAACTAGTTCTAGGTTTATTTAGGTAATAATTTTATAATGCTCCGTTTTTCAAGGAAGAAGCTCATTAAGCTGCAGAGCTCATGCAGGGGAAGATGGGAAATAAGAGGAGGGATCTATTAGCATTGTAGGGTTATTATGACCTCAGAGATAGAATTTAACAGGTATATGTTGGATTTTAGGTTTACAGGAGCTAGACAATAAAGGTCTCGATTTAGGGATGTATGTGTATAACAAAGTGTATTGGATAGATTATTAGTTCGAGAAAGACGAGAGAAGGCACGTAAAGGTGGGGTGTTTTTATATATGTAAAAAAGTTGAATTCTAAGAGCTGAAAGGCTTGTTATATATAAGTATTTGAGGTTTTGGATAATGTGGGCAGTTGCTAGTATTCGAGCAAGGAAGTAGATCACGGATTATGCATAAAATATTAAGCTCAATGAGCAGCGTCAAAAGATGCAAACTATATGTCTGGGTTTACAGATTCGAGATCATGAGTCCAATCTATCATGATTCTATTGTGCACTTTGGACAAAACTTAAAAAAGAAGGACCGTTTAAGAGATATAGATTCTGTCAATATGGCGGATTACGAGTTGTAAAATGGCCAAGAGTGAATATGCTTAGAACTGTATGTCTTATAGGGCATTTAGTGTGGCAAAGGCTATTAGTGGTAGCGTTAATTTTAAATAAGCCAACTTTAGGCGTTACATTATGGCTGAACATCGAGTGCTATGTAGGATTAGGGTGTGTCGGGATTCACTGTGGCAAAAATTTAACGGTATATGACCAAAAATTGTGCTTTTCAAAGGCATATCACCAGTATAGGTTTAATCCAGTTTGCATTGTGTTTTATATTAAAGTTAGAAAGTAATGAGTAGAAGGTATATGCGCTAATGTTGACGAGATGGTTAGCATTGTTTAAAATTGACGAAGTGATTTCTTAGGACTGGTAGATATGGTAACTCTAGGTGTACGGATAATTTGATTTAAATTCTTTTTAATATATGGGTAATGAGTTAAGGATAATGGATGAGGTAGAAATATTTGTTAGGTCATAGCGAGTTCAATTAAGGAGGGGGAGTATTGCAAAAAGGTTAGTAGGAAATAGAAATCAGATGAAAGATTGGTATTATTCTGTTTGGTGTTTGAGGGCTAGAATTTGTATAGTACAAAAGTTAAATTAGGGGGCGCTTTTAAAAAATGATTGCAGTATCAAAGAAATAAATAGCATTATACTTAAGATGGTTTTACCCCCAGATGTTAGTATGGTTATTGAGGGTGAAGCGTAAGGAGTAAGAGTTATTTAATGCGTAGTAGAGGTGAACCTTTATGGATAAAGAGAGAACCAGGGGGGGGGGGGGGCCGGAAGGTTATTAGCGATTTTTCGTAGCATTTAAAGCTGAAGAGTTTAGAGTTTTAGGACTTTATTAACTAGTCAACATTTTTGCTTTTACTGGTAATGAGGATGTAATTAGTTTTGCAGAAGCTACAAGGATTAAGGGAGGTATTATTAAGCTTATTGGAGTGTGTGTAGTAAAAGAGAGTTAGCGCAGAGTAATAATTCCTGAGCAGGAAGATTGTAGTGTAAGCAGAGGAAAGGTGTAGCGTCGAGTCAGACGAAGTGTATCGTTTGTTTAGTTTATTAAGGGTCTTACGTGGAATTCGAGGTTAAGGTCGTATTTTGGTGGGAGTGCGTATAGTGTGAGATTAATGATTATAAGCCAGTGGTATGGGAATTTGGGGGGAACCAAGGTTTGAGTTTTAATTTGAGCTTTATTTTTGCTTGACAGGAATGGAAGTTGCAGGGTTATAAAAGATATATAGTGTAGATATTGGGGCTGTAATAGAATTAGTAGTAGACTAATATTGATTGATTGGAGTATTATTTTATTAGATAGGTAAATAGCCTAATTAGGTTAGATCTGAGTGTAGGGTAATACGCTTTGAGCAACATAGTGATCGTACAACTTTGTTTGGAGGTAAGTTGATTGGAGAGGAAAATCATGGAGAGTTGCGTCTTATTGGTTCTATACAATAATTAGTGGGAGTAATTTGTTTTATAAGTAAATAAGCAGTCATATAGAGATGGGAGGGGTTTTAAGGTAGATTTTACAATTAGAGTAGTTGATTTATAAAGGGTAGAGGTAGGAAAGGTAAATAAGCAGGAGGAGGAATGGAATATATTAACACAGTGTTAGTTATTGGAGGAAGAAAGTAGCTAGTATTATTAGCATAAGATCATATAAAGTTAGTGGCAGCTTAGGGTTAAAGGCACACAAGAGTATAATCTTTTATTATGTTATGAGCGAAATAGTATGAAGATTGATTGAATTTGGATTAAAGGCAGAGAGTTTACGTTGGCCTGGCTTAAAGACAAATATAAGCAGCGTTTCTTTGTTAATTTTCTTTTTGAGTAGGAATATCGGAAGGTTAGTTATATTATATTTAGATGAAGAATAAGGCTTGGTATTCAGCGGTCTTAAGCACCAGATGGGTTTCAGACTGAGAGAAAGTATGATTAGTTTAAGCGCCACGTTGAAAGCGAGGTATAGAAAACGGAGTGTAGGTACAATTTAGTGTAAGGAATGTATTTATGTTGCAGCGGTTGTGATAAAGTGGTGATAGCTATGTAGTCAATAGTATATATTGAGGTTATTGGATGTGTGAGGTAGCTGTCTTATGATATAGGGGGGGTGATAATAGTTAATGCAGTCTTAGTTATATTGAGTAAAAGCTTCCAGGGTGGAATGCGAAATTTATTTCTATTAACGATTTATGCGAATAGTTGGGTTTGTATAGAGAAAGGGTATGTTTCGAGCTGAGTGATTAGATAGATTTAGGGCCAGTATGAGCAGTAGGAGCTTTAAGTATTCATGAGGTACTTAGAGGAGAAGGGTACTGGATAAGAGTCAGAAGTAGGAGGAAAGAGGAGGGAGAAGTATAAAAAGCACCAAAAAAGGATCAAGGGGTTAGCAATAGGAAAGAGACAGAATGCATGATCGAGTGCTAGTATGTAAATAATATGGAATGTGGCCATTGATAGGATGTTTTATCAGTATGCGAGTTTTTCAAAGCGTTTGGAGAAATGTTATAAATTGGTTTGAGGGAGGTTAGTTTAGGGACATTGGAGGGGTTTAGCTAGTAGGAGTGTTCGGCATATTGAGGTTGAATGTATCATTGTTTAGAGATTTATAGTTAAGGTCCCTAAAGTTTAGTATATCGTCATTTACAGAGAAATTATTATAGTGAGGATGCTTAGATTCTATTTCGGAAGAATAGTAGTAATTAAGCACTAATTGTTGTTAGGGTTGGCCAGATTAAAGGGGTGGTTTAGTAATGTTAGGAGGTTTTGGAAGATGTTCTAGGGAAGCGAGTAGTTCATAGTAAGTTGGCAGCTAGGGGGGGGGGGGAAAAAGGTGATGCTTAATCTAGAACTAGGTTAGGGTGAGGATGAGAGATTAGATTTAACAATAGAGAGTGTAGAAAAAACTTTTTGCGAGGTAGCCACGTAGGAAAGAGGATTTGGGGGAATCAAGGTGGGGGAGAGTGTTTGTGTTCGTGTAGGGGTTCGGCGTTAAAAAGTTGAATTGTTATGAAATTGGTTGCAGTATGAGGAGGGTAGCTTGTTAATACAGTTTATGCACGCGTGTAAAGAGAGAAGTCTTGTTTGCGCTTTATGACTTAGCAAAAAAAATAAAGTGAGCCGAGGAGAAGTGGGGTTATTAAGGGGTAGGTTTCAATTTTAGGGATTAAATTGGAGATCATAGGTGTCTGGGTACTTCTAGATGTGTAAATGGCGCTTGAATTCTAAAGTAGAATTTTTAGAGGAGTAAAACTAGGTGCTCAGCAAGGATTAGTTTTGAAGTTTAGAGAGTAAAGCTAGTAGAAAATGTAGGTGTTAAAGGTTATGAGTCTTAATTTAGAGCGGTTAAGTGTTTAATAAGTTGATTGCTATGATTTTAAGCAGATAAGACGTAATTTGTTATGGTTAAGTCAACGTGATAATGAGTTGAGAATTAAAGATATAACTAAATTAGTAGTCAATAATAGCATTTATTTAGCAGAAATAGAGATGAAAATTAGTTCTATATGAAAAAGGAGCCATAATGATATATGTTGGGGTTTTTGAAAATTATATATAGCTTAAGGAAAGTGGAGTAAAAGATAGTTGAGTAACAATTGAGGGGTTGTTACTCGTGTATAGAGTGTGGGCCTGAAGCAGATGTCTATTGTTAAGGATGGAGAGGAAATAGGAAGCAGTGATATATGAGGGCTTGTTAGGTCAGATGTGATAGAGATATTTAGTGAGTGTAATTCATTAAACTTAGAAGATGCCAATTGTGCGCACATGTGGAGTTGTCAATTTTTATGTAGTTCAGAGTAATGCTATGGGAGTTCAGGCGCTTAAGATTTGGTTAAGAGCGGGGTCAAGGTTAGAAGAGCCTATTTATTTTAATATAATTGCTTTAAAGCAGGATGATAAGCATATTGGCATTATAGGAGCTAAATGGTTATAAGCAGGGAGTAGTAAGTTAATGATGTTGAAAATTACTGTTAAAGGTATGAAGGTCGCAGAAAGAGTGAAGCAGGTTTAAGAAGGTTCGATTTATAGATAGTTTAGAGATATTCTATGGGCATCATAGGTTGTAGTAATTCAATAAGGTTTATTGCGCACTTGAGGTGGTACGGTAGGCCAATGCGAGATTAAATGTGGGATAAACGAGCCACAAGTGCTAATATTTAAATAAAGTTTAGAGCAGTACTGAGCATAAGTATATTGATGAGCAAATACGCTAGGAATCCGTAAATTTAAAGAGATTATGAAGATTCAGGACGTTTATGATGTTTCTAAAGTTAATGTGGAATGAGGGTAAGAAGTTGATGCAGAGATAGGTTCTTGAGTATTGTGAGAAGCTTGCGTTAGATTTCGCTACTATGTGGTTTTGACATAGAGACAAGAGGGGAAAATGGATAATTAGTGTTGTTTGATTTTTTTAGCGTAGTGATAGTCACATGAGAGTAGGACTTTATTGTGGGTAAGTTTCGCGCCTTCAACTAATTTGATCAAGCCAAAAAGATAATTAAAGAGCAGAAGGGAGGTTTATTAGGGTTTTAATTAGCAGAGGCAAATTTAAAATCTTTTAATGTTAAGGGGGTTCTTTTCCAAGGTTAAGAGGTTCCTAGATTCAAGTATTTTATAGTAGAAAGGATTAGTATAACGGATATATATGGTTAGAGGGTTAATCGGTGAGGAAGTATGGTAATGTTAATTTTGTTATAGTTTTAGATAGTCAGCTTTGCGGCAGGTAGTTTTTTCTCTGTTGCTTGTGAATTTGTGTTCATTATATTATATAAGATGGTATAAGACCATTGCTTTATTAGAGTTGCAAGGAGACGAGGTAAGCAGGGTTCTATTAAGGAGCATTGATAATCAATATAGTATTTATTTAGTAAAAAAATGAGAGTATTAGCTTGTAGGGGTTGCTTTTATTTAATTTGTTCCATTGATTAGTTATAATAAGTATGAGAGAGAAGGTTAGAGAGTATAAGTTGGTTCAAGATGAAATCAGGTCAGGAGGAAGGTAATATTAAGGAAATTAGATTCAATGGGTTAAACTTTGCTAGGTTTTGCGAGGGTGTTTGTTTTTAAGAGCATCAAGAGTGGTTTGTGGAATAGCTAGTAGTACATTGTTATGGTTCGTGATAAGGAAGTTTTAAGGGCGCGAGGTGCGGTTCATTACGATGTGGGAGTATTGTATAAATTGTGTTTCGGCGTCAAGAAGGCATGTTTTAGCGATGTAAGGGTGGAAATTATAGTATTGTCTATGAGTATTTTACGTAAAAAAATAGTATACATATTCGACAAGTAAATTAGTTAATGAGGAAGTTTTTAGAGCTTAAAACTGAAACGGATTAACGGTTTGGAAATAAATATCTTTATATAAAAAGTTAATGAAGATGGAGTACTTAAGTCTAGCATTGCCAGGATAAGATGAGCTAGAAGGAGACGCGGTAAATATTAATTTTTAGTAAAGCAAGCATGTAATTATGAGAGTATTAGATAGCACGCAATAGACGAAAAATGGTTTACAGTTTTTGAAAAGGGGAGGATAGAATGCAGTGAGGGAGAAACAAAATATTATTTGGTATGTGCTATAAGTACGGAAAATAATTTAATAATAAAAGAGAGAGGGTTTGTTAAAGGTGTTAGTATGAGTTAAGGAGTTTGTAATTCGAAAGTAGTTTTAAGGATTTAGGTTGTGTTGTCCGTTTTAAAACGACTTAAGGTAGTTTTAATTATTAAAAAAGAAGTTGTAATTTCTATTTAGAGGATAAATATAATATTAAGCTTTTACGTATTAGATATAATGTTTATGGCGAGAGGCAATCTAGAGACTTAGGCTTTCGTATGAGGGTAAAGTTGTGAAAGTTAGGGATTATTGTAGAGTTTAATGGGTGGTTGGAACTTATTAGAGAATATAATATTAAATGGCGGAGCCGGTTCCTATTAAATATATTCTCTAGTTTAGTAGCTTGATTGAGTTAGAGGAGACTATAAGGTATTGCAGTGATTGTTTTTTGGATGAGGGTTGTGCTTAAATGATTATAATATGGGAAGTGATGGAGGATGATGCCGTTTTTTGGCATTGATTTTATTGAAAAACGCTAGAGGGTATTTTGTACGAGAGTAAGTTGTAGTCTTTTTATGTATTCGATTTCATTGCGGTTAGTGTTAGTCAAATAAAGATGGTGATAGGTAACTAAATAGAGTTATATTAGCCAATCATTAAATATTGCGGTATAAGTTTGATTCTAGACAGAACAAATACACAGTACAAGAGGTTAGATATTATTAAGTATTCGTGGCTAAATATATAGAAGGAGAGTTCTCAGATTACAAATGAAGTAAGGGTAATAATGAGCTGATTTTTGTACGAGTTAGCTATACTTAATATAAAATTCTTAGAAATGTGAATTCATATATTGTAGGTGAGGTATTATGAGTATAAACATGAAGTTCAGATGATTAGGTGTAGACGTAATGTAGAGATTGGTTAGTGAGAATCATCATTTGCATTGTCATAAATGAGCGGTCTATATATAGTGATACATATCACTCTTATTAGAGCTCAGTATCGACTATTAAAAAAGACCCCCCCCCCCCCCCCCCCCAACCGAGAAGATACCACTGAGTAGATAGATAGAAATGAAACAAGTTTGATAATGTTAATAGATCCTGAATGAGTGAACTTGAGAAGAGACCTGTGATGTGTCGAATATAGTAAAATTGCAATAGGAAATGACGAGAACGGATCCTACACACTTTATGTATATTTTCTATAATGTACTTGAACACTGAATGAGTTATGTGATCATCCCCACGAGAAAGGGAAGACTGGCGCAATCCGCTTGCCTTGTATTCTGCACAACAGCAGCTCCCGTGGGCTGACGGCATCATGTGCGACTCAGCTACCCTCATCGGGGAATCGAGCCTGTTCCTATCTTGGAACGTGGCTCAAGTCGTCTACTCGCGCGCAGATGCTACAGTAAATAAAGATATAAAAATAAAAGCTTCAATAATCTGCGGCTGAGTCTCTGCTCCCCCGACTGTCAGTCATGAAGCTGAGAGCAGGAGACGTCCTCCATCACATCTCATCCACAGAGTGTCAGAGCTTCTGTCAACGTTCTACCTGCTGCCTGTGCACATGTACTACACACACACATACACACACACACACACACACACACACACACACACACACACACACGCACACACACACACACACACACACACACACTGTCCCCTCGTGTTTTCTGTCACTTCAAATCCAAACTCTGTCGTCTTCTGAAAAGTTTCTGCAAAACTTCTGCGAATGATAAAATAAAATAAAGTCGACCACAAACATTGCGTAACTCTGAAATTTGAACTAAACTCATCTCTCTGCAGAAAACTGCCATTTGTCCAGAACATAATTCAACTGAACTAAAGAACAAGTTCCTCAGCTTCTTTTTCTCTACGTCACACAACAAACATGGAATGTAAATAAAGATGAACGACCAAGAGTGGGCAGTTTCCAGTCTATGAGCAGACTCACAAACTCAGGAGATGGAGATAACCTTGTACAGTGTTGGTACACAAGTGGTTGTTGTTGTGTATCAGACTCTGATTTGTTTGTTGAAACCACACAGAGGGTTGTTGTTATCGTCCGAGTTGGAGGAATCCGTCTGCTGGACGTTAAACATGAAAACAGAAATCGAGTTAAAGAAAACTCAGATTTCATTTGTGATGAATGATGCATCTGAACTGGACATTAAACAAGATCAATGGAAGCTTTCTGTCTTTATTTGAAAATCCACAGTGACAATAAAGTAGAAAACTCCAGTGGATCAACATCTGGATAATGTTTCTGCACCAACACAACATTAGATTGCCTTCTTCAAAGGTGATGAGTGTGAGAAACATGGAATTGAAATTTCCGTGTGTGTGTGTGTGTGTGTGTGTGTGTGTGTGTGTGTGTGTGTGTGTGTGTGTGTGTGTTCATGCTGAGAGAGAGTGAGAGGCTCAGAGTGCCATTCAGTGTCAGGCTGCAGCAGCCGTCTGAAACAAAGACTTTAGAGTTGTGCGTGACCGGCTGAAAGGGAGCGAGGGACCACGGAGTGAACGAGTGACAGAGAGAACAAGTGAGTGAGAGAGAGAGAGAGAGAGAGAGAGAGAGAGAGAGAGAGAGAGAGAGAGAGAGAGAGAGAGAGAGAGAGAGAGAGAGAGAGAGAGGGAGGGAGAGAGAGAAAGAATGAGAAAGAGAGAGATAGGGGGGCACAAACACACTCATGAAAAAGCAGCACTCAGTCAGATCCACACACACACACAAACACACACGTCACTACTACATTGTGTTCATTGTCTAAACTGATGCAGGATTCTTTTCCCTGGGAATCAACAGAGAACCAGAGGAACACATTGATCCACAGCTTCACACCAACATGACCAGCAAGCTAATATTTAATTTGACTGACTTACAAAGACAGGAAGTGAACGAAAGGAGACAGTTCTCAAATATTTGCATATGTGAGACTCAGCAGGAAACTGATCTCTGGAATAACATCCCAGCTCCTCCACATGTTCCTTCTTTGGGTCAGGATCATGTTGTGCTCATCACTGTGAGCCGAGGCTGATGCTGGGTGTTTTTTCAGGAAGGAGGTCATGTGACAGGAGCCTGACCAATCAGCAAAAGTTGTGACTGAAAAGAACCAATCAGCAAAGAGCTGAGCCTCTGAGTCATCGAACGGCTCAGTTTCTGTTCATCCAGACTGAAACGGAACCGGCAGTGTTTACAAACTTCTCCTTCTCTTTGGCGACTCTAACACTTTGAGCTTTAGCAGAGTTGTTGTTAATTGTTTAAAAGTTAGAATGACTTTGACGTTTCCTCCTCATCCTCCGTCTCAGTCTCATCTGTCTCTCTGGATCTCTCTCGCCCTCTGACGATGTCCTGTCCGTCAGCGTCTGTACGCCTGTCTGTCACTTCTGCTGAACACTCACACACACTATCTTAGTGACAACACGCATTGACATTATTCATTCCCTAGCCCCTGACCCTAACCATCCAATAAATGTCTAACCCTAACCCTAGCCCTTAACGTAACCTAATTCTAACCCTAAAACCAAGTCTCAATCCCCAAACAGTCCATTAAAGGGGTCATAAAGTGAGGACCGGACAAAATGTCCTCACTCTATAGGTTGTAGACTCAAACTTGTCCTCACATAGACAGCAGTACAAGGGCACACAAACACACACACACTGGTCTTTCTAGAGACACTAATCCCTGAGCCAGACGGTCAGATGTAGAAATGAAGAAGAGCATCAGTTTCAAGAAGAAAAGAGAGAAACAGGGTTAAAGGTGAAGAAACGTCAGGATTTCATTTCCCACTGAACCGTTAATGGTGTCTGGTCGTGACCTTTATTTCCCGCTGCAGGTTCTGACGCCCTGAGCACTGAAAGGTTACTGTGGTTCCACTATGAAGCCCAAAATGAAAAGTATGTTTCCAGCTCTATTAAAGTTGCTGGAGAGATAAGGTCTGATGTTCTGATGAAGAAGGGTCGCCTGTTAAAGCCAAGTGAGCATCTCACTGCTCTTATCTTGTGCTCTTATGTGTTTCTGCTGTTAGAGATCTGACAGATCCTCACTGAGATAAAAACACATCATCAGTTCACATCACTGGTCCTGACTTCTGTTTGCTGCTCGTTCTGAACTTTGATAAAAAACTTTCTGTTGTGCGCTGCAACAAAACCTGAACTTTTCATCTGGGGCTCAGCAAAGTTTTATCTCAGATTAGTTGCAGGTTTGAGCAACATTTCACTTTTTAAGATCCTGAGTTGAGCTGGATTCATAGGAGACATTAGCAACTTTAAAAAATAAGCTGTGTCCTGAAGTAAGTGTTTCTTTTCGTAAAAGTTTTGTGTGAATGTAAAAGTTCTGCAAATTTAAAAAGCAAAAACTCTTGATGTGTTTTCTGAACATGAGAACTTTTAAAAACGTATCTTTCTGGGACTTTACATAAGATATAATAGATTCTTTATTCTAGTTAATAATCAGTCTTGTAGTGTTTCTCATAAGAGTCTTCAGATCAACATGAATCCAGGGGAGTAGCACTGATTGAACTGCTCTAAATCCACTTCTCACCTCATCACTTTCTTTATTAAACAGCAGCAGCTCAATGCAGGAAGCTCAGAAACAATTTCATCAGTTTTAATAACGTTACAGTAAAGATGTTTAAACCATTAAATCATAAATTCAGACAGTACCGTGGTATTGCATCGCGTTATTATTTTACTTCCTGCTGAACAAATCAATTTGAATTTAACCGCATGAAAATAATACAGCTCGTGTGGTTTAAACAAACCTGATGAACAACTCTGCCTCCCCCCTCCCCCCCCCAACACACACCCAGAGTGACTGGAGCGAGATGGTTTCACACTGACGAGTGTGTGTGTGTGGGGGGGGACAACAAAACCAGTGGGAACCAAGTGACAAAACAACAGTTACTGCTTTTACCCCATTTGGGTTTATTTTAGATTTCCCAGCGAAGGGTGAATTCAGTGCGACTGGAGAACAGATCTAAATAAGAGAGTGAAGAGTGACTCAGCAGGAGGGAGCAGAGGAAACCAGCTGAGTCGTCTACACCTGAACGCTCCATCCAGCCCCGACACCAGCACGGCTCAGTCTGCACTCGACACATTGAACTTGTGTCTCTGCAAACTGACGTCAGCACTTGTCAAAGAAAGTTTGAGAAAGAGGAACTGTCTCTCTGTGAAGATGCTGAACAGGAGTTTCTGCAGTTTCACCAAATCCCACAGAGTGAGACATCTCAGTGTTCCATAAACCATTAACTCAACTATGATCCATATAACCAAGTAAAGAGGGAAATGACTTGTTTAAATCAACTTTCACAAGCTTGAACCTGACCTGCATTCAGCTCTGAGCTCATTCAGACGTTAATCTCCTGTGTCTCGTGAAACTCCTGTAATCATTAGATGCTATTATCAAGCTGATATCTTTGAAATTAACTATTATATTACAAAGAATAAACTTTTGTTTTAATATTCTGCTCAAATGAACTAAAACTGAATCAGTGGAAGCTTTGGTCCTTTGAAACGAGGAGGACACAGCAGGGGGCCGTGAGTTAAGGGCAGAGAAACCCAGTCTGTGTCCAGCTCCTCCTCGTCGTGTCTCCAGGGCTGCAGCTCGTCTCAAAGCCTCCTGATGTGATGACACTGATCAGACTCGTCCTCTTGTCCCTGGATGAGCTGCTCTCTCCTCTTCTCCCTCCACCAGAGCAGTCGGACCTCCTGCAGATCTGGTTTGTACCTTCTCCTCAACGGTTCATTCGCACGTCGACCGTCAAGGTCATTCCGATTTACTGAAACAAGCTCGATGCTCAATTAAAGACAGATTCGGATCCTAATCAGACAAACGCTGACTTTGTGAAATGATGCTTTCGGCCACAGGGAGCAGATCCAAGCTGCTGGTCCATTCAATCACCAAAAATCAATACATTTACTTCTAAATCAAAAAATACAATGTTTATTTTCCTCCAAACTCCTCATACTCGACAGAATCAAACCAGCTCATGTTTAACATTTCCACTAAATTCATGAATCCCTTTATGAAATGTTGTTCCGACAGCGAGTTCATTGAAAACGGCGTCTGCAGCAGATATGAATGTTGCTGCTAAAAGACTCCAACACGCTGTGGCTGCACAACACAGTGTTATCAGGAGGAGCAGCCAGACGCTGGTGCAGGCAGGCAGCCAGATAAGAGCGGAGAACCCCCAACACAATACAAGCTACACAACAACACACCGAGGAGGGACGCCCCACAGCCAGGTGACATCCAGGGACCGAGAAGCTTTTTCATCTGTCGGCGTGGGAGTCGTTTGTATTTGTTTTTACTTTTAATTCATTAATAAGAATTAGATTAAGGTTTCACCATCTGCAGGTTTGAAAAGACGACATCAACAAATCTTAAATGTCTCATCTTGTGTGTGTGTGTGTGTGCGAACACTGAGGTGAGCAGCCATGCTGAATATGAACAGCAGTAACCAGGATTACCAGCGGCCCCGAGGGTCACGAGGGTCACGAGGGTCACGAGGGTCACGAGGACGACCTCTGATCCGACCCGACTCTCATTATCCAAACAAAACAACTACAGCGATGCAGTCTGACGCTTCAGGACGACAGAAGAAGAGAAGAATTAAACTGACCTCGGCCAACATGCTAATTTTCTCACGCTACAAATCTCATTCAGGACTCAGGGAAAATCTGCTCTGAATTATTCACTGCACAGAACAACTTAGAATGACTGCGGTATAAAAGTCCTCCTCCCCCTCAGGTCACACTTATATTCACTTTCTGGAGCAGACGTTGAGCTGAACCTTTGTAGTTAAACGTGCCCTGAAGAGATCTGCAGCATAAACAACAGCTCTGTTTGCATTTTAATTTTCTCACTGAAACACATTGTGCTTTTATTACGGCCTCACAGACACCATGATGAGGTCACCTCAGAGTCTATGATGTTTTCAGACGTGTCGTTTGTATAGTTTCAGGTTTTATTCCATAAATTGTGGTATTCCCAAGTACAAATAAATAGAGTAAAATTAACTCAAGTAACAGTAGATTCATATTTCTGATTTTGGCTGCAGGATAATGCAGCACTTAAAGGGATAATTAACTTAAAGAATGATGTGTGTGTGTGTGATAAAACTGCAGAGGTCAGAGGTCACATGAGATTATACTGCATCTTATCTAACACACAAAGAGCTGCACAGACGACCATATGGCCACACACACACACACACACACACACACACACATTTCACCGTATCCGCACAACAGGATACAGCAGCGTAAACTTCCCATTTAAACTCGTACACACACCAAAGTCTTCCGGCGGTTTAATGGAGACTGGTCCCAGTGAGCCGAGCGTTTTCATGATGGTTTATAAGCTTCTTAGAAAGTGATGACGGAGGCTCCGCTCTGTCCAGCAGCAGAAACACTGGTGGAGCAGAATGATAATGAGCTTTCAGTGAAGCGTTAGATTACAGTGTGTAGAGGATAATTAATAGAATACTTATTGTGCTCCTAGAGAATATATATGTTGTACATATAGATGAACATCTGTGTCTTTAATTACTGAAAATATATTAAATACTGTTGGTTACTGTGGTGTAATTACAGGGTGACGAGGCAGAAATAACCAAATGAAATCAGTTATATAACAATTTATTTTTAAGGGGTTTGTACTATTAATAATTTACTCTCACAGTGAACTGAGAGTCTCCGATGAACCTGACCCCAATCGGCTTGTGTTAAGGAGGAAACACGGAGAGAACAGACCTCCACAGAGAGAGGCCATGGCAGAGCTGAGGTTCAAACTGGCAACCGAAATCACTATATTAGCTTTAACACATTTTTCTTCCTTACACTGTGGTTGTTGCTAGGGAACATTAGCTGGAGCCTGTGAGGAGGGTCAGAGCAGTTCAGTCCTGCTGTGAGGCTGCAGGGGGACAATGACACTGAATCATGGCACACCAGCCACATTCTCATATTATCTATCAGAGGTTGTACTTTTTTTTCAAATTTAATAGATTTTCTCTGGGCTCCAGTTTGTTTAGGAGCGATGATTGTTCCCAGCATCAGGCCGCCTTGTTAAAGCAGGAGCCAGTGTGTGATTTTTCAATTAATTAAAGTTAAATGATGAAGCTGCTGCTGCTGCTGCTGAGGGCGAAGAAAATATCAGACTGTAGAATAACCAAGCTCCTGCTGTTACCATGTAAACACAGACACACACACACACACACACACACACACACACACACACACACACACACACACACACACACACACTTGTTTAAAGAAATGGATCCATTTCAAATTATGTCACCGCCCACATACGTCCACACATTATTTAACATCATATAGATCCAACACAAATATCTAATCCTATGGTTGTTTCACTTCATTATATATATAAATAATATTATATTAATCTATGACTTTGCCTTCAAAGCGAAACATCCACCAAACAAATCAACACAAATATCCTGAGAGATTTCAAATACTATGAGCAACTAGAGATGAAATCTCCTCAGAGTCCACATTCACTCTCGTTGTGTCTTTTCTCTTGTTGTGGGTCAGAATGTGTTTTGTGTAACAGCTATGACGCACCAGGTTTAATCTGCTGCCGCCTTCATTCAGTCGAGTCTGAGCTCCGGCCTCAGGATGAAGGGGAGTGGGCGAGACTGAGCGAGAGAGAGAGTGACTGAAAGTAAGAGAGAACACACACACACACACACACACTGACACACACCTCCTACATCAGGACAACGGCCAATAGGAGGACAGCTGGCGACACAGTTCCTGGACTCAGACCAATGACAGTGTGTGGGTGTATCATGTCCCTTCATGCATGTGTAAAAAAACTGTATGTACATTGAGATTTTTGAGTCTTATCAACCACTGAAAGGATTTCACGCCACAAATCACATTCACTTCACACGAATGTATAAAGCAGCTTTTTCTATTCGAGCTTCAGACTCAAAATGAACATGTTTGTAAGATATAGGACGTTTCTCTTTGCCACAGTTAAATCCTGAAACTCACTCGCTCTGTTTATATCCATAGGACACGATCTGAGACTTTTAAAAACTGAAAGATGCTCCCTCACTCTGGGGACTGAAAGTTTCTCTCTAACAACAGCTTGAATCCGTGATGACACACGGCTGCTGCCTCCTGCCTCTGTATTCTGAGGCTGCTCGTCTCCGACTCCTCCAGCTTCTGTCTCGTCCTCACGGGACCTCGTCAGGCTCCTGGACTCGTCCTGCACTGATTGGTTCGGCTCAGAGAACCTGCTGCTCCTCCTCAAACTTTATTATAAACAACCAGGAATAAATGTATTTGAGATGCAAATCCAAATCCAAAAAGAGCACACAGTCAACACATCCCTAGAAACAAACATATATGGTGAAATATATAATAACACAGCGCTGAGACGGAGCGTATATTAAATCTTATGTCCTTGGTCATGTTTACAGGCCTGATTCCAGATGTGCAAACAGAAGCCAGAGAATGAACATCAGTCTCTTCTGTAATGTTACACTGATGCTGCATGGAAACATATGACATCACTAACCACTAATAACTCCCTTTCTCCTTCTCTCCGTCCCCGGGGAGAGAGAGGACAGGCATGAGAGGACACATTTACTGTCAATCACACAGCGCTGTAGAGTGTCGGGGCTGACAGGTGGAGGCAGGGAGTGGAAGAGCAAAGGACAGAGACGAAGAACATGGTTACTGCATTATCTACTCAGCATCAAATGTTTTCCTAAATCTGATTTTAAGCTGTGACCAACCTGGAACACTGTGTATTTTGTGTTGATGGTTCGAAGCCTCTTTGCTCGGTAGATTCTTTAAATTCAGAAATGTGTGCCTGAGCCCAGAAAGACCTAAGTATGTTCCATCTGACTTGGACCCTTCTATCATCTGAGCTCTGGGCCCCTTACCCACGCAGAACCAAAGTGGCTCTTTGCCTAGCAACAGGGCTGAAGATGGAAACATTATAAAGTGTTAATTCCCCTCGGAACATTGGCTGTTCGGTTGAGTTGAAGCTTGAGGCCCGAGAATTGGAAAAACAGTTTGTCACCACAGCGCAATGCATCCTGGGATACGTAGGGCTGAGAAGGATCCTCCCATCGGTTGGCTGAATGAGCAGGAGCCTTTGAAATGAAAGTCTAGTTCCACTGCTGTGACCCAATCTGTCTGTAAACGCACCCTGAACTGGAACGCAGATTCTGACTGGTCACCACCTGTTAGTTAACGCTGCAAATCTCCATCTGTCAGTGTGAACACACTTCTTCAATCCAGATATACAAAGTGTGAGGAGAATTTGACGCACAGCAGCGACATCTGTTCATCGGCAGCCACGAGCCGACCTCAGCATCAAGCTCCGAGAGCAACTGTGTCCGTGTCGGATGGAGCCGATAACACCGCTTCAAATCCTCATGTTCAACTTTTCTCACTTCAGATTTTTAAATATCCACATCCGTCATTTCTCAGATGGGATAGGATTCAGTGCAAAGGAAGTTCAGACTTCAAACTTCTGTCTCAGAAGTGAAGATGAAGAACACGAGGAGTCAAAGAGGGTCAGTGAGTGGACACCTTCATCTCCATGCCATTAAACTAATGACAGAAAAATCACAGCTCTCCAAAACCTAGGGTCCACTCAGAGATGATCCAGCTCACAGCAGAGCTCACCAGGCCACGCTGCACCGACACCTCGGATTCACACCGACAGGCGGAGGAGTCAAGTGACAGAGTTTCAGAGGCCGGAGTGGAGAACATGATGGGAGGAAAAAAGAGCAGTTAGAAGAGTGGAGGGCAGAGGAGGAGAGAGTAGTGACTGTAAGAAAATAAAGGATGATAGAGGACGAGTAAGACAAAAGGTAAAAATTAGCTTAAAAACCAGAAACGTTTAAAATAGAGAACCTTAAGGAAAGAAAAGAGCAGTAGGACGAAGAGGAAACAAAGGATGGAGGGAAAAGGAGGAGATAGAGAATGCAAATAAGAACACAGTGGAAGACGAGGATAGCAAAATAAGGGATAAAGGAGGACAAGACAAAAGGTAAAACTGAGATAGAGACCCTAAAGGAAAGAAAAGAGCAGTAATACGACTAGAGTGGCAAAGGAGGAGGTAGAGAATGCAAAGAAGAACACGGAGGAAGACGAGAATAGGGATGATGGAGGACGAAGAAAGGAGGGAAAACTGTGGAAAAAGGCCGACAGTGAGCCGATGAAAGAATGAGATGATGAAGGATGGAATGGGAGGAGTGAAGAAGACGCAGGAAGGATAAAAGAGAAGAAGTGGGAGAGGAAGATGATGACAAACGAGTCGTAAATGGTGAAAAAGGAGAAACTAGTCGTTCTGTGGATCGCAGAGTGGTCGGAGGAGAGAGAGCAGGAAGCAGACGATGAAATAATGATGAATGAGAGGAGGTGGTTTACTGAAACTGAAGAAAGTCAGAGAAGCAGAAGCGATGCTGTGATGGAGGGATGGTAGAAAAGAAGAGTCATAAAGATTTGGATTTGGAACAAAATCAAACAAACATCTGGAAAAACAACTCATCACACGTCAAGATCCATGAATCACACATTTTATCTCCCAATGTGAAAGAAAGTGATTCCTCCTCGTCCAGATCTGGACTAAGTTATATAATAAACTTCTCATGATTAAATAATAAATCTCTACCGTGTTTTGTGTCTGCGGCGTGCTATCATGAGTAAAGTTGTTACCGTCCACGCAGACAGTCAGATCCTGCACGTACCTGCAGGGGGCGTCAGTGCAGCTCTCTCTCACTCGAGTCTCTGCACCTGTCAATTGGAATCTGTTGTGCATGAGCCTTAATGTGCACGTGTGTGGACGTCTAGTCTCAGTGCATTCTGGGAAAATGCTGCAAAGAAAGTAAAAGAGAATCTGGATCTGCATCTTTATTGAGATCTTATCTAACGGGTTCCATCTTGACTCCCGACTCTACACAGAATTACACAGAAATAGATTTGGGTCGTTTTTGTGTAACCTCATGACGGAGTTAATGATATGATTCATCATTATAATCCATGTTCATACTAATGAGGCTGCAGGGACGGGTGAGAGAGGCAGTGAGTTTACTCATGTGTAAGTGAAAAGTGGCGGAAAGGGCGAGCGAGAGGGCAACAAATTAATACAATGTAAATGAGCAGAAACAGACAGGAGCAGCCGCAGGGAGAGAGAGGACGAGCGAGGTTAAGTGTAAAGGTGGGCGCAAATACAGAGAGAGACTCTTAAGCAGTGACCCACAATGCATCACTGCTGCAAGTTATCAAGACGGCAACACATAAAATCCATTGTTCCTTTGGATGTGTGTGTGTGTGTGTGTGTGTTTTTGTCTGTGTGTGTGTGTGTGTGTGTGTGTGTGTGTGTGTGTGTGTGTGTGTGTGTGTGTGTCACTGCCTCTGCAGCACAAAGTTTCAAACACATCTGATAATAAGAGTTTGAGTTGCCTCTCAGCAGGAGGCCACTGCAGCAGTTGTGTTCTTCCCACACACACACACAACCACACACACACACACACACAAACACACACTGCAGATGTTTGTCTCTGACTGTCTCTGACTTTATGATTTCGTGTTAAAATTCAGCTTCAGAAAAAAAGTCCTGCAGCAGGGCCGTCCCCAGCCTTTATATGGGTCCAAGCAGAATTTGATATGGGGGCCCCTCACTAAATCTGACCCACTGTTTATTAGTTGTATCTGTGTTGCTGGCCTTTATGTTTCGAGTTGTAAAAAACGAGTAGATAAAATGACCCTTTCTAATAAAGATCCAATGGTTTAGCTTGAAGATCTTTGGTGGAACAGCGATAACGATAGAATGAAGTGAACACTGTGAACTGGGGAGACTTAAATGTGGCAGATGCATCATATCAGAAGGATTTTCTGCATCGTGACGACAAACACGTGCTGCAGATTTATTTCACTTTGCTTATTTACACTTGACACCTTCTTGTTGGTCTTGTATGTTGATCGACTTCAGGCGTCAACAGCTGCGGATGAGGAGCTGGATTTCCTCTCGTGTTTATTTTAATCCCTCTGTCGTTGTGCTCCTTCCTGTAATGTCAGGTCTGATCTCAGGTATTTTCTCTCTGGGGCTCTTTGTGTTGACCCGTCGGTCCTGAACTAAATCTGTATTTCTAGTCCGTGGAGGAGTCGGGGGTGTAGGGATTGGAGGGGATTAACCGTTTGCTCATTTATTTGCTTGTGTGTTTGCTTCCTGGCCGCTCGACAATCTCACATAACACCGATCCAATTTCAGCAAAACTTGACAGAGCGACGCATCGCACAACAGCACTCCCACGTTTTCAAATTAACAGTTAAATCACCAAGGTGACAAAGCTCCAGACGTCTTCTCTGCAACATTAACGTGTGCCGGGAGAAAAATCAATGCCTCTGTCTCAATGTGTACGAGGCTGCGTACCAGCCTCCACCCAGACACATGCCGTGTCACCCTGCACCAATCACCCAGATCATTTGTGTAATTAAAAACTGTGAAAAGAGGCTGTGGAGGAGAGGCTGGAGGTATGGAAACAGCCCTGGATGTGTCCCTGGAGCGCCATCAGACAGAGGAAGCAGGAGGGAACCAGGAGGAGTTCAGAGTCAGGGGGAAATGGATAATGAGGAGTTGAGACGACGGCAGACAGAGCGACTGTAGGTGAATGTTGTCTGTGCTAACACCTGTTAGTTTAACAATGATACAACTGTAGTTAGTGAGAGGAATTCAAACTGCTACGATTGTTTTTCTTCACTTTCAAAGTAAAACGTAGTCGAATGGATGAAGCTGGGATGTTTTGGCTTCATTTCTGGACAGTGGGAGGAAGCGGAGCAGCGTCATCCTCCTTTATTAACCAGACACATTCTAATTTCATTCACATTCACATGAATCACAAGACTTTATCACATCACAGGTTCAGAACAACAGGCAGGATGGAGGCCGGGGTTCCTCATGTCGCTTTCTGCTAAATCGTAAAAGTGAAACGTGAAATGTGCATTTTATTCAATCAAAACGTTGCAGATTCGAACAGTATATTAATCTGTAACAATCCTCAGAGCTTTTCCCCGTGTGGGTCTTTAGGGGTGGAGATGAAAGAGCAGTCATTAAGTAAATCAAGGACATGCGTGTGTGTGTGTGTGAGTGTGTAAGATAATCTGCTAAATGCCTGACAGTTGTGAAATGTGGTGAAGCATGGGGAAAGTAAGATAAATATAGGACAGGAGGATTGGGAGGAGTTGCTGAGGGAGCAGGGAGGAGAAGAGGAGGGGAGGAAGCAAGAGACAGTCAAAGAGAGCTGGAAGATAATGGAGAAGAGGAAGAGGAGAGGAAGAGGAGAGGCAGAGAGAGGAAGGAGGGGCGTTAATGAATAATCCATCAGCCAGCATAGAAGAAAAACCAGAGAAGCAGCATTTGGATCCCGAGAAGAAGAAGCTGAAAGTGATGGTGGAATCAAAAGTGCTGTTGTTCAAACAAGAACACACTGTTCACCCCGAGCCAAGCTGGAGGAGATGATGAAACATGACTCTAATTGTTCCTCAAACATTTCCTCAGGGAGAATTCATGTGTCTTGTGTCTCCTTGTCGGACATTTACAACCCTGTGGTGTTTCTAAACGTGGAAGATCTCTGCTGTTTCAGCAGCTGAATCGGAGTCCTGTAGCCTTTTCCCTCAGAGATGGATGGAGGTTTGGAGGAAGGGGAGATGAAGGAGGAGGAGGAAGAGGAGGAGGAGGGGTGCATAGCGTTATAGACATAGAGATTGATGGAGAAAGGGCTGGGCTAACGGCTGGTGCAGGGAACACAAGGGTAGTCCCAGAAAAACTGCAGCGATGGCGAGAGGGAGGGAGAGGGGAGAGAGAGAGAGAGAGAGAGGAGAGAGAGAGGAGAGAGAGAGAGAGAGAGAGAGAGAGAGAGAGAGAGAGAGAGAGAGAGAGAGAAGAAAAGCCCAGGGAAGCCCCGCTGCAGCTCCAGTGCATATAAGATGAGGAAGAGGAGGAGGATCCCCACCTCTCCTCTTCCTCTCAAGCCTGTTTCCTGCAGCCTGAATTACAATCAGCTCCTAATTACAACTGCACAACCTGAAGTATTTTACATTTATAATCAGGAGCCTGTTTCTCTGAGCTCAGCAGGTCGGACTCAACCTGAAAGCAACATAACTGAAATGATCTTATGGACATAGATCTTACAGTTATGTGAATTAAAACAGCATCTCTGTCTGTATGTTGCAAAACCTTATTCCAGAAATCACAAAAACACATTAAAGTGTTTATTATTCTGCATTTCCTGAAACTGTATCTGTCGTTTAAACAGCTGCATTGTTACGCAACATCTATGACAGACAACTCTGAGTCCTCAGGTTCAATAAGCAGGAGGCAGTTAAACACTCAAACATTACATGGAGTCTGGTGAGGATGAGGAGGAGGTGATGAAGCTAAATGACCTGAGACACACCCACACACACACACACACAGATTCACACACACATTAAATCAGACCAGACCAGAAGCCTCTGCTCTGCTGGGACACTCTGCTGCATCAAGGTGGACACAAAGAGAGCTACTGGAAAACGACAGGCGGGACTTTCACAATAAAAGCCTTGGAGATAAGGAAATATTTCAAAACTGAGAAAATGTTCCCAAAATGTCCTGATATATAGTCTACTTCTAATATTGTCTGACAGAAAAGACTCCAGCGTTTTGGCTACGAGTAAACACTGACACTGACTTCAGCCTCCAAATAAATCAACCAAAATTTGCTGTTTAAAAAAAAATATGGATAACCTGTCATAAAAAGATTGAATCAATTCTGCCTGTTGTTGTTTTTTACCCCCAGTCTTTTCTTCGTACATTTCCCCTTGTTCCCTATGCTGCTGTGCCAGCTGTGAATTCCCTCTATAGAGAATCAATGAAGGTGAATCTTGTGTTATATCAAATATTAATATCATCCAAACTGTTCCACATTTTAATTCGAAAGTTGAACAGGAAACCAGGAGCATCTTAACTGTGACTTGATGCTGGTGGCATCAGAGAATCGCTCCAACAACCTCGCGTTGTTTTCTCCAGTGAAACAACATCAGCAACGATATCAACAACCACCCTGTGCGTGTGAGTGTGCGTGTGACAAGCGGTGTTGTTGCCGGCCGTGCTCCCGGGCAGCACGCCTCCCTCCGGGGCCACGCAGAGAAGGAACGCCCGTTAGACTGGAGCCACTTTGGATGAAAGCTCCGGGGCAGGAGGAGGCTCAATGCAGCGAGTGTGCGCGTGCGTGTGCGTGTGCATCATCTCACTAAAACCCCGGGAACCTCCTCTGCATTTCACTCACGCTCCAAACCCCGAATCAGAACTTGCGGGTCCGGGATGAAGCAGGACACGTGAGGAGGATTCTACCGAGCGCAGCTGGAGGAAGATTCACAAATCTCTCTCACACACACACGCATACACACTCACATACACACTCACACACACACACGGTCAGTAGTCTAGTTTCTGGCAGCACAAAGCGGCTCCACATGGTCGTGCACGGTCGGGATCAGCAGCAAGTGCGCACAGCAAACGCGTACCCAGCACACGCACACTGTGCACAGACACACGCACGCTGTGCACAGACAGAGCAGAAGTATGAGACGTGTCCTACCTTCAGTTTCAGAGTGAGTCCGCGCGCACAGCGGAGAGCATCGTCTCTGATGAGCGCGAGAAAGACGAGAGAGAGAAACTGTCCTCGGTGCTGAGCTCAGAGCTTCTCTCTCTCTCTCTCTCTCTCTCTCTCTCTCTCTCGCTCTCGCTCTCTCTCTGCCACTCTCTCTATCTCTCTCTCTCTGCCACTCTCTCTCTGATGTCTCTCTCTCTCTCTTTCTCACTCGCTCTGGTGTATCTCTCTCTCTCTCTGCCACTCTCTCTCTCTGCCACTCTCTCTATCTCTCTCTCTCTCTGCCACTCTCTCTCTGATGTCTCTCTCTCTCTCTCTCACTCTCTCTGGTGTATCTCTCTCTCTCTCTGCCACTCTCTCTCTCTCTCTCTCTCTCTCTCTCTCTCTCTCTCTGCCACTCTCTCTATCTCTCTCTCTCTCTGCCACTCTCTCTCTGATGTCTCTCTCTCTCTCTCTCTCTCTCACTCTCTCTGGTGTATCTCTCTCTCTCTCTCTCTCTCTCTCTGCCACTCTCTCTCTCTACACACACACTCCCCCTCCCCGCCCTCCCTCACCACACGCACACAGTGCGCAGCCGGGCGGGGTGCAGAGGAGCGCGGTTTGTCCTCAGGGGAGAGGGAAGAGGAAAGGAGATGAAGAGAGGAGGGGAGATGGAGAGACGGGGAGAGGAGAGGAAGAAAGGAAACGAGCAGAGGAGATGAAGAGAGGAAAGGGACACGAGTCAAGAGGAGGCAAATTACAAAATTGAAAAAGATCAAAAGAAGACAAATTAAATATGGGAGAAGATGGAGAGGAGAGAAATGAAGGATAATTAAATAAAGGAAAGATGATGAAGAGGAGATAAAAGAGCAAAGGAGGAGATATGAGGGAGAGGAATTAAGAGTTAAAAATAATAGAATTGAGGGAATTGATATGAAGAAGGTGATGAGGGATGAAAGAGGTGAAGAAGGGGATGAGAAAGGTGATGAGGGAATCAGGGAGGTGATGAGAGGATGAAGAAGGGGATGAGGAAGGCGATAAGAGGATGAAGAAGGGGATGAAGAAGGGGATGAGGAAGGAGATTATGAAGGGGATGAGAGGATGAAGAAGGGGATGAGGGGATGAAGAAGGGGATGCGATGGGTTATATTTGATCAGTTAGATAGAAGAAGAAATGAAGGAAACAAGAAGAGTTTTAATTAAGGAGCAAATTGACACCGTGGACAGTCACAGGACGTTCTGTCTCCCACACTCGTCCCCCACTGTCTCATTTAGGACATCACACCCTGATAACACCTGACACCTTAATAATCTAAGCCTGGATATCAGCAGCCTCCACAGTTTGACATTTTCTCAGTTAACCTGATAAGTGCGATGGGAGAACACGGGGCGTTAGAGAGCCGAGGGCCGGAGGGGAGAGGGAGGCATTAATCTGGGAATCGAGCGCAGCCAATTACTTAGTCCGCTGCGACTCGGAGACCTGCTGACCGAGCAGCCGGGAAATACAGTCAGTCCATCAGTCTGGAGCCCAGACGCTGAATCCTGCTCCCAGGGTTCATCGAGTGGAATCTGAAACATCACACTGTGCACCTCCTCTTCTCCTCCTCCTCCTCCTCCTCCTCTTCTCCTCCTCCTCCTCCTCCTCCTCCTCCTCCTCCTCCTCTTCTCCTCCTCCTCCTCCTCCTCGTCCTCCTCCTCCTCCTCTCTCTCTCACGTTTAATATTTATGGAGCTTAGTCATTCTGCTTCACTATTTCTTTTCCACTATTGCACTTAATCAGTTCTTCGTCTCGTCTGTCATTTTAAGGGTTAGAGTTTCATCTGCATTTGTGGATTTCATTGGAAAGTGGAAAATCCCTGAGTGAAGCACAAACCTCAAACTGTCCTTTAAATTCAATCAAGCTGCAAAACTAAATAACTCAGAAATATCAGGCTCCTAAATGTGCCAGAGTTTTTAATCCATCAAGATCCATAAGTAAATCTGTGAAAATGTGTTACACCAGGCGATTCCTTGACGTAATTATGATATATTATGCATATTTCCAAACAGGATGCTGCAGACCCACACAGAAGCTTCTTGCACTGACACAAACACACACTTAATTAAATTATACATACATATAAGAGTCAGAGCAGGTTTGCCTCCAGCAGATAAATGTTGTGATATATGATCGTAGCGTGTTAGTGCTTCGGGTGATCATGTCATTGTGGTGATTATGTAAATGAGAGCAGGAGCGGGGGGGCGGGGGGGGATTTCTCCATAAATACCATGTTTATCATTATATCAAAGCTGCAGGAGGAGAAGAATCACATATAGAACACGTTTCAGAATCAGATGTCTCAGATGACGGAAGGAGACTTTAATGGTTTTAATGGTGGGACAGAAGCCGCTGGTCTCTGGGATGGAAACGAACTGGGAGACAAAAACCATCTGCTCAAATCCAAACCATCAACTTGAGTCCGAGCAGATCATGTCCCCTGAAGAAGAGGAGATGAGTGTTTGACTGGACTGAGCTTCACCTCATGCACAGTCCACAAATCAACACATCTCATTACAGCAGCAGGTCCGAACAACACAACAAAAAGAATCTGACCGAGCCACACTCCTGTAAAATATAAAAACAATACAGCAGATCCACAGCTCCAACTGCTCCCATTGAATATACTTAGACACACTGAGAGCAGTGACACACACAAAGACAAAGAGACAGGTGCACACACACACATATACACAATCAAAGATCCAAAAATAAAATGTGACACACATACAGACACTGTTTCATAGAGCAGGAAATAAAGCCGCCTGGTATCAGCAGGAACCAACAGACAGGAGCTCCCACACATCTCTGTAGCAACATGTGATTAAATCCATCCTGAGAATCCTCCTCCTCTAAAAGCTGCTTTCAGACGAGCTGAGATCATCTCCAGAGTTTCTCCTTCCAGACCCCGACTACATACTGAGGATGATAGCAACAGCAACTGCCCCCCCCATTTATCTATTTCCAGTATAAACAGGCATCAGGAGTATTAATTTAACCTGCCAGTGAACATTTAGTTTCTTTGGTAGATCTCCCACACGTGACCTGACAGCGACACACTCCAGTGACGATGCAGAATCCTGTCGTTTCTCACCGAGGAGCGAGTCCTAGATAATCACAGACGACATTAATATGAAAACCAGGCAGCAGAACACAATCTGAAATGCAACATGGTTAACTGCAAATATGCAAATTAAATGAAATGAAACAGGGTTATTAAAAGCTGCTCCTCAACCATCATCATCATCTTCATCATCACACGATGATGAGTAGATTATTCTGAGATGATAAATCACAGTGTAGCTTGTTTACATCTCAGTGTTGAAGTAAAAACAGTTTCCACTCACATCTGAAGATAAACAATAATACTGACGATATCACAGCTGATCACAGAAGCTGATTGGAGGGGAGTTTGATGGGGGAGGAGCCCTGCCTCCTCCATGTTAGCAGATCTTTATTTAGAGTCAACATCAGATCTTTCACACAGGAAGTGAATTTCTCCTGCTGGTTCAGGGGTAAATGATGATGGTCTTCACAGGGGACTGACCTACGCAAAGATGATGTGCTTGTGTGTGTCTGTCTGTTTAGACACAACTGACAAAGCTGTGAATTAATTACACAAGTAAAGATGGAGAAATGTCCTCATCTGGGGGCAAAAGTCACTGAAATTTAAACTCCAGGAGAACAGCGGAGAAATTGAAAGTATGGGATTCATATTTAATCTTTATATGATATATCACTTATATCGTTTAAAATCGATTTTCAGTGTGTTGTCCGACCCGATTCTTCCCCGTGGTTACAGAGGGATGGTGTGATGTTAATGTATTGGTTCACATTACATGTGTCACGTCATGATAAATCAGTCTCTTGTGGCGCCCGAGGCAACCGCCCCTGATCTCAATGTTCACCCTGTTTTTCCTTCTTTTCTCTGTTACACACAACAAAACCAGCGCACGGCACTCTGGGAAAACAAATTCAAGTTTAATCAGTGGTGTCTCCGGCGTGCGACTTCGTGAGTAGGCATGACTCAGCTGATTGGAGATCTGGTGAGAGCATGTACAACTGAGGAGGGTGGAGGAGGAAGAGAGACACGCAGGACGGAGACAGAAACTGAGACAAGCACAGAGACAGAAGCAGAAAAGACATAAACAAAAAGAGGCAGAAGAAACAGAGAAGCATCCAGCAGCAACACACTGACATGTCGACAGAGAGGGGGAGAGCGGGGGAGGTGGAGGACGAGAGGAAGCATTAAGAACGTCCATCAGAGATCATTAGAGTGAAGCTCCTGCTCGTGAGGAACTGACAGTCAGAGCTGGCAGTCGACGGTTTGTGCTTCAACGATTCATCATCAGCAGGAAACTTCAGCTTCATGTCGATCGTCTTCAGAGAGAGAAACACAGGAAAGATTCTCCATGAGATTCACTGGACTGAAGAATCACAGCTCGAATGGCAGGTTCACAAAAAACATAAGATGCTACGTTACTCCAGTTGCTACAGTTTTTAAAATAAAAACCTTTCCCCTAAAATCTAGTTAGAATAAATCCAAACATCATAATCCTCTCCATTATATCATGCAAAGTCATAATAGCTGGCAGTCTCAAACAATTATTGTCATAGGTCATATTGTCATGGGCAATAATTCATGCGTTTGGTAAATAAAAATGTCCCTTTCCTTTTTTGCCTACTGCACATATTAGATTAATCATAAATAATAGATTGTAGATTTAACTTGTTTTAATCCTGATGATGGAAAGTGAAGCCACCACTGTGGGAGGAGTCTGTGGGAGGAGTCTGTGGGAGGAGTCTATCTTCAGTAGGAGCCCTCCAGATTCTGTAAAAGATGCATCGGCACGTTTTCACGGCTCATGACTCAACCTGGTCTTCAGCTCCTCACACTCAGAATCTCCCTCTACAGCAGCCACAGCCTCAAATATCTGAATCATCAATTCATCATCAAATTGCTCATCTTGTGCCAGGACAGTGAGTCGCTGCAGGGAACCACTTTACCACTGGTCCCATCAGCCGGTGGATCTGAACCTACGCAGGACGTTTCCTCTTGAGAAGAAGAAGAAGAAGAAGAAGAAGAAGAGGAAAGGAAGAGGAAGAGGAAGAAGAAGAGGAAGAGGAGGCAGCTGCAGTTTTCACCTCAGACGATTTAATGTTTGAACCACAAAGACGTTCATTTGAACTTGTGTGGTAGTAATACCATAATGATGTGACCATAGCAACCAGTTAATTCATTTAAACACGCCCACGTCAGTCGCACGTCCTCTCCAACCAATCGATGTCAACCTTCGGCCGACGCAGCCCACGGACGTTTATTTAAAGGAGAGCTATTGATGTAAATTACACAAAATCCACCGAAATAACTTGTTTTTTTCAGCCTGAATATGATTAAATGTACAAACAGCTTCATATTAGTTTCCACACAGATGTTCTGCCTCGTTTCACACCTGAGATTCGACTGTTTTCAGACGGATTCTTCAGGCTCCTCCGCTCCAGGTGAGAAATGAGTTTGAAAATGTGAAGAGTGTGTTGTTCATGGCAATTGATCACAGCAAAATGGTTTATTGATTTTGAACTTTCGTCGTGTTCGGGTTTCTAAACGAGCCGCAGGGGACTCTGCTCGGTTAAGACAGTAAATGTTGGGCTCATGCACGGAGATTTAAATGGTAGGAGGAGACGGAAGAGGAGGAACGAGGAGATACATCAAGTGAGGAGGAGGGGAGAGGAAAGGAAAAGGAGGAGTGTAGACGAGGAGACAAGGTGATGAGAGAGGGCTTATTGAAGAGGTAGAAGTTAGTGGGATGTCAAGAAAGGTGAACATTGGAAAAGTCCTTAGAAGTGAATGGATTCAGAGAAAGTGCAGCGTGTGAGAGAATGATAATGAGGCTGAGACAGAAGAGAGGGAGGAAGGAGGTGTGCAGGGAATGGAAATGAGAGGAGGAAGAGACAATGAGGAGGAACAGGAGAGATGTGTCTGGATGTTCAAGTGTTTTTCTCCTCTGTGTTGGAAGATAATGTTTTTCAGGTGTTGTCTGGTTCTCAACATTAAAGCAAGGAAAAGAAACATTAAAGCAAAACTATATATAAAACACAGTCACAGAGTAAAGTGTCAGAATCAGCTGCAGCAAGTTGAACTGCAGATCAGTGAAAAAGACTCAGAAGAGAAGAAAACCAGAGTTTATCTTTTAAAAAGAAGAGTTCTAAAGAGAGTTTGGTCAATTTGTAACGGCATCAGCTGTTCTGGTTCAGGAAGCAGAGGATCATGGGTAATATCCAGCACTGTGTACTACGCACTATGTGAGTGTGTATGTGAGATATCAGTGTGACAATGAAAAATCATCAGTCAGCCTCTTAACCTGTTTTCACCTTCAGCTCTGAGGGACATGATGAGCAGAGAGAAGAACAGACAAAACTTGTTAACAGTAACAAGCAGTGGAGGGCTGCAGTGTGTGTGAGTGTGTGTGTCTTCTGTCTACTTATTGTACAAATTCCTGCTTGAGGCTCAAATATCTCAAGAACCCAGTTCGGGGTTCTGTGTCGTAGTGGAGTAGAACATACTCATACGTGATGGTGGGGGGGTAAAAGTGAAAAGTATCCCAGGTATATCCACCTTCCTGTTTGCAACGACCCTCTAATAAATCATACAAATGATTACTCATTTCTTAGACTGCTCTGTTGTTTTCACTCTTTATTTATTTTTTGTTTGTTTGTGGTTTTTTGATTTTATGTAAAGCACTTTGAATTTCCTTGTTGTTGAATTGTGAAATACAGATAAAGGTGCCTTGCCTACTGAGGTAAACTAAGGAGGAAAGGTTTTTTGTTCCATCCCACCACTTCCCTTTGGTTTTACATCTGGTCGTCAGCTCATCCGGTTTGAATGAGTCACCTCCACAGCTCACGAGCCACACGTTCAGAGGAACATCTCCAGGAAGTGGCTTCCAGGGCGCTGGGCTCTTCTGAGAGACACTAATCTTCACTCTCACATTAAACTCGGCCTGATAAGCAGCAGCAGGGATCATATTAAAACCCCCGAACAACACAGGGATCCACAGGTTTAATCCAGGAAACAAGAATGTTGCAATTTCCCTTCAATAGCAGCAAATCCCTTCTTATCTGAGAAGTGACCCTGTGTTATTGATTTCAGTCAGATACACACAGCAAAGCAATAACTGCACCTTGATAAATATAGATACTGACATGTAGAAACATGCTTCATACATCCAGGCCTCCATCCTCTGAAACCAGAATGTGTGATCTTCAAAATGCTTTCAGTTATTTCCTATTGTTTGCTTTTTCAAATGTTTCCTATGTTTGCCTTTATTTGTTTCATTTGAAACTTGTAAAGCGTCTTCAAAGCACGACATTAATAACCAGAAGTGTTAAAAAGTCAAGTAACGAATAAGGATCATGTTTTCAGTCCGTGAGACAAATTAAGTTCAAGACACAAAACACAGCGAGAAATCAACTCAACGTCAGAACTTTGATTCTGCTGCAAATTAAAATCCTACAGAGAATCACAGCATCACTTCTTATCTACTTATATTTATATTGATGATGTGACGCCGGTGTGAAAGAGCCAATCAGAGCAGAGCACACAAACAGCTGATTCCTCTCCACAGCTCAGCTTGAATTAACTGTGAACTTTCATTAAGTTTTCTTGTTTTTCTCTTTCACTGATTCCTGGAGTCATTTTGTGACATTAGAGCTTATATAACTTATTATTAATGAATGAATGCTTTGCTGCGTGATGAGCAGGTCTCTGTGAGGATCTGATGAGACTGAATTCCTCTCCTCTGTCAACGTGACTGTGTGTCGCTCACAATTAGCATTTCATCATCTGAACCAGAAGGAATTTAATTAGGCTCATTAATGAATTAATTAACTGGTCGAGTCCAGGATGTGTTCACCTGTGATTCAGCAGCACTTCACTTCCACTGACTGAGGAACAGGAGCTGCTGCACTCAGCTGGATTCTGTCCTCACACGTTGCTGCTGATGTGTGTGAGCAGCTGAAAGAAAGGATGAGAACTGAAACAGCTTCATTTATAAGTCGATTTATATGTTTTTCAGTGTTTCTTTCCACTAGTGAGTTATAATACATTTGATTTGTAGTTGTAGTCAGAGTTTGCACTTATGTGTATGATATATATTACTTTATTTGAAGCTCTGCAACGTTCAAAAGCCCAAAGTTGCATCATCGTGATGTGACAGGACTTTTTATCACAGTTTCCTCCAGTTTCTCTCTTTTCCACAGAGTTGATGATTTCCTCACTGATGGTGTTAAATAAATGAAGTTATTGATCTTTAATTTGAGTTATTTCTCATATTGAGCAGGACTGTTTCCTCTGTCCTGCTCTCACCTCCCTCTGGATTAATTGGTCTCTGAGAAATGAGAAAAACACTCAGAAAATTAAATTAGATTTAGTCTGTGAGACGCGTTAATGGGCTCGGAGTTAGTTACATCATTACGTCGCTGGATTAATTAAGCAAAGCTCCTCGATGACAGATGAAGGTTCAAATCCTGCCTCTGGCTCCAACATCTGCTGAAGTCCTGGGAAGTTTACAGCAGTTTGCACTGAGCCGAGAATCCTTCCACCTCCAGCACCACACACACAGAAACATCCAGAAGCAGGAGGATAAGAAGAGGATCTCAGATCAAACACCGAGAGCAGGAGATTCAGGGCTGTTTCCTGAACACTGAAGGAAACTGAATCATCTTCCAGCTTCTTCACTTCTTCTCTGTTCAATCTGTGGCAGAGGCTTTTACCACTGGTTCTCTCCCAGTGAGGAGATGTTACAGAACAGGAACTCCCACTGACTGTCACCCAGCTGTTGATGCTTCATGTTCATTCTATCACTTTGCTCCTTCAAGTAGCTTTTTGAAATCTTCCATCTGTCTGAATCTGCTTTAATGTGGATCTCTATGGAGGGTTTTCTGGGCCAAAACTATATATATATATATATATAAAAACATAAATAAAGGGATAAATAAATGTATACATAATAATATAATTAAATGCCTAAATAAATAGCTAAATGTGTATATATCTATTTATTTATCTATTTATCCTTTTAGCCAGAGTCCTGTGACATGCAAACATTTTATTCTCAACACATACAACAAAACACAACCCTCAACAATGTGTGAAATAAAACAAGACAACACAAACTGCACACAACTCAACCTTCACTTTCTCTCCTCAGTAATACTCTTGTCACCAGTAGTTCTTCCAGTAGTTCTGCAGGAGGGTCTGTGGATTTCCCCTTGTGTCATTGTGATGAAGTTGTGTTGAAGCCCCGTCATGTGTGTGTGTGTGTCTGTGTGTGTGTGTGGTGCATGTGTGCAGTCAGCATGTTTCATGTTATAAAGGTCATGCTGTGCCCATGTTGTCAGCTCGGCTCCAAGGCCTCTTGAACACAAGCTTCATTAAAGAGGGGAAATGACAGGCAGGGTTTTCCCTGGATGAGTTATAGATTAATTCCAAAATGCAAAGGACCTGGGTCACTGCTGTGTGTGCGTGTGAGTATGCTTGTGTGTGTGTGTGTGTGTATGTGTTTGTGTGTGTCAGAAATCTGTGACAGATTGAGGCCCGGGTGTCACCTACAGACCATTTCCTCATTGATAGTCATGGGCTCAGTTGAGCTCATTTATAATTCATATAAATTTCATGTCATTTACACACATCCATGTCACCCCCCCCCGCTCGGGGCCCCCGTCTCCTGGGCCCCTGACTCTGACTTCTTCCTTCTCATGAGCTGTTTTGTTATAATAAGAAATCTGCAGATCCATCAAATGCGTTACCCTGGTTTCCCAGGGTAACGGTTCCTCTTCACAACATGTCGGGGGGGTTGAAAGAGGATTTTCAGGATAAAAATAAAGAGAAAGAAAATTAGTTCTGCTGCACAAAATGATTGTGAATTATTCATTTATCAAGAAACATGACCATGAAGCCATTTCAAAAGAAGGATGAACCTGACCATGACTCCCACTCACACACATCAAGTGAAGGTTTGGATTATTTGACGGATTGATTGATTTATCCAGGTTCATTAAAGACTTGTCACATGAAGAAATAAAAGGTCGATCAATAGAGCTCATGTCCTGTGAAACTCAGTCCAGCTGCACCAAGTCTCTCACATTCACAGAAATTAGTCCTTTAAATACGTCAGTTTTATGGAAATCTGAGCAGTAGTTTTTATGTAATCTGCCTACAAACCATCAAACAAACAAATAATATAATCTATAAAGAAAGACATTTTCATCAGTTCATGCATCACACTGATAGAAGGCTCTTCATCACAGTCAGGTAGAGTTAACCTCCTGACCCTCACGCTCACAGACCCACTGACTCCGCCTCCACAACAATCTGCTCAACGATTTATCTCATTTCTCTTTCAATTATCTCCCTCTGTCTGTTTCTGACAGTTTTCATTTGAATTACAGCGTTAACACCGACGGCAGCAGATGCCTCTAATTTTGGCCTATTAGCAATATCATGTATTTTAATGAACTATTGGTCGGGTCAGCATTGATTCCCCTGATGCTTCTGCATTCTGCTCACTGTGCGTTTAAATTCTAATTCAGAGTCCAGAGGCTGAGAAGAGGCTTGTTTACATATAGACGAGATTATTATGACTCAACAAACAGAGTCAGCACAACCTCAATGAAACAGGAAGGATTCTGCAGGTGGAAATAAACTACCAGTCAAAACCCGGCGCTGCAGCGGCGTCACAATCAAACTGTCGGTTTAAAACACCTCTGTTATTAAACCTTCACTTGATCCCAGGAACACAATGATGCTCTGAACCATCTGAAAGTGAAGCTTGATAAAACCAGCAGCAGCTCCTGTTCACTCAGCACAGCTGCAGATCATCACCACAGCCACTGGTTCTCTCCCAGTGAGGAGATGCTACAGAACAGGAACTCCCACTGACTGTCACCCAGCTGTTGATGCAACACAACCCTCAACAATGTGTGAAATAAAACAAGACAACACAAACTGCTTACAACTCAACCTTCACTTTCTCTCCTCAGTAATATCTCTTCTCACCAGTAGTTCTTCCAGTAGTTCTGCAGGAGGGGCTGTGGATTTCCCCTTGTGTCATTGTGATGAAGTCGTGTTGAAGCCCCGTCACGTGTGTGTGTGTGTGTGTGTGCGTGTGCGTGTGTGTGTGTGTTGTCGGTGTGGTGGGGGGGGGGTCACCTGCGGTTCATTTCCTCATTGATAGTCATGGGCTCATTTATAATTCACATCGATTTCATGTCATTTACACACATCCATGTCACCCCCCGCTCGGGCCCCCGACTCCTGGGCCCCTGACTCTGACTTCTCATGAGATGTTTGTATGATGTGAAATCTGCAGATCATCTCTCTGCTGGCTTGTGTTGTGTTGTGTTGTGAGTCAGGGGAGCAGAGTGTGTGAGTCTAGCTGCTGATGGTGCTGCTCGCTCTGCTTCTGCCCCAGGACGACAGCGCCATCTGCTGGACACAGACACATCCTCTCTCCAACATGCCAGCCCTGCTGGAGCTGAGGCTGGAGAAGCCAGAGTCACGACTCATTTTATTCCATGAACTATTTCCCGGTAAATCAGTGAAAATCTCACAAAACATCCGACTTCACAATGTTCAAGAAATTAAACTAATTCCTGAATCCGGCCCTGATCCGGATCTACGTCAGACTTTCTGTTCTTTGATTCATTTCACATCCTTCCATAAGTTTTATGGAAGTTTGACCAGTAGTTTTTATCTAATCTGCCTTTAAACAAAAAAACCAACAAACAAACGAACAGAGGAATGAAAACGTTTCTATCTCCCCATCTATCTAATCTATGTATTCTTTGTCTTAAAACTTAAACTTACAAAAATATATTTAAGTTCAGATTTTCAAAACAAGATTTGATATAATTTTATAATAAAAAACATTATTTCACGCACACACACACACACACGCACAACACAGGAAACAGACCTGTCAGTCACATGTGTGAAAACAACAACCTATTGAACATCTTCATGTTTATTGGCATCTGAAGCAGGAGGTGGAGATCTGGTCACTGGTGACGCACTTGAACCAGTAGCTGTTTTCCTGTGGGAGCTGAGGAACAACAAGCTGACTCAATCACATGAACATATTGTTTCTGACACCGACAAACTATATCTGATAAATCACTGTTCAGATGAAAGACGAGTCGACAACATTTCATTAAAATCACATTTACAAAAATCTGGACGTTGCGTGAAAAACAGGAAACTACAGACGACACAAGTCATCACGTCAGTAAACAAACTGAAGAGTCTCAGAAAAGTGCTGCAGACGGAAACTGCCTCAAATATAACATATGCTCAGAACTGTTTGTTAACACTCAACTGGAAATATGTGTTTAGAATACGGGAAACAAATATTTACAACAGAGAAGAAGGGATGAAGAGGAGGAGGAGGAGGAGGAGGAAGAAGGATTAAGGGAATAACTGAGACTGGAGGAAGATGAGGAACAGAAAGTTGTGCCACGTGAGATCACTTAGACCAAAGTACGTGGAGTGATTTGTTAAATTAGGGAATTTAATCTGAAGTTATGAACAAATACTAAATAAAAAAGGACAAATAATGAGTATTTATCTGCAGGTTTTCTGACTCGATGACCAATCACAGTACTTTACAGAACATGTACTGCTCGTTGTTTATATGAGATGAAAACATGGATGTCATTTGGTTTGTTACTCACGACGCTATGAACTGTGGGTAATTCCCTGTGAAGGTGAGTGATGCTTCTTCCTCTGTGGTGTCTACACTGTACCTGAGGCTCCGTCATGACCCTGTGACCCTACAGACTGCAGGGGGCGCTGTGTTTGCTATCAGACTGATGACACCCTGGGGTGGGCCCATTAGTGATCTGTCACAGAATTGATCTGAGGTCAAAGGTCAAAATAAAAATAAAATAACAGAATTAAAGGAAGTTTGAACCTTGATCATTTAATAAACGTCTGTTTCATTAACACAAAGTTTCTGTCTGAAGTTTAACTAAAGAGATGAAATGATCATTTACTGATGTTTGAGTTTTTCCTCATGATGAAATGATGACCTCAGACGCCCCTCAAAGTCTTATCGGCTGAAGAGAGGAAGTGATGTAACAGAAGAAGCAACCGAGAGGAGGAGAGAAGAGTCAAGGAAAAGAGGAAAGACAGGAAGGGAGGGTGAAGGAAAGGAAAGAAGGGAAGGATTCAGAGAAGGAGGGACGGAAACATCAGTGACACAATTAAAAACATGAACACAAACAAATATCACCGAGGTGTGAAATAAATACTTGAAAGTTGAATTCGATTTGTTGTGAGCACACAGATACAGTTGGTGACATGAGACAGGAAGTGGATGGTCATGTGACAAGTGAAAAACATCCTGTGATGAAGATGATGGATGAAGATCAGCTGTTAATCCGAGCTGGGAGTGAAGGATGATGTTTTGGTGACTTGATGAAGAGGAGGGAGAGGAGACAACCTTTGGCATCGGGTGATTTGTCTCTGTGGCTTCGACCTTGAGGGAAAAGAAGGAGAAAGTAAATTTAAAAAGAATCCAAACCACAGCCTCAATGGGACCAGTCCGATCCACTGGGTGGCGTCCCAGTATAGGACCTCGCTCCTCCGTCACCAGGGGAGGTCACTGCTCTCTCTCCCAGACACATGTTAGTTCAACGCCGCTCCTCCGTCCTCACTCTCAGCTCGACCTTCTTCCTCTTCTCTGGATTATCAGCAGCTCCTCTGTGTCCTTCCTGTCTGCCCCCCCGCCCTTCCTCTCCATCTGCTGCCATCAAATTCCCGCTCATCTGGAAAACTCCATCTCTGCGTCTCACCTCGGCCCTCGCTCCTTCTCCCACCGACCTGTTTATAGTTCCAACAGAGACTCTGATCTCTCGTCTCTGAGCTGAACTTCAATTTAATTCATGAATCAGCACAAAAGTCCTTGAATTCTGAACTCAAGGTCAATTTACTAACTCCGTCTTTTATCTGAGCTACATTAACCCACACACACACACAGTTTAATATCAGGTGTGAAAGGTTCCTCGTTCCACTTCTGCAGTAAATACTGATTCACTGTAAACATGTGACTGAGCTGTTGTTGAGTTCACTTTCTTTACAGATGATAAATCTAAAAGAATTCCAAACCTCAGCCTGTCCTCTGTCCTGTGTCTTCATGTCCCCGGGCGTCTCACTGACCTGCACAGTGTGAATACTGTATGTTCCCTGGAAGATGTTTACTTTTGTTCAGGTTCAACAGAAATGTCAGAAACCTTCACACAGAGTCTTTCTGTGACTGACAAGCAGCTGGTTTCACTGCAGCCATGTTTGTTTGGGTTTCACGGAGCTTCACGTGTGTTTGTTTGGTGTCGGCCCGAATCGGGTGAATCTCCTGGGATCAACCGGAGCAGCGAACCAGGGAGGAGAACAAGAGGCTTCTACTCCACGCAGCCGACCAATGAGGAGCCACGATAACATTGTGATGAGTGTGGGTGTGTGTGTGTGTTTACTTTGGTCATTACACAAACTTGTATTAATTTCCTGGAGACTAATTCCAACCAGAGAAGCACTGACCCACAGATCTGCTCCTTCCCAAACAAGGAGCCGGTTTTCTCTCCTCAGATGAAATGTTCTTCAGTCTCACTTCTGTCTCCAGCAACTTAAAGGTGGAACATCGAAGCCTCTTATAAACGAATCAACTTGAAAAATCGGATCAAACTTGAAGCTTGAAGCAGAAAAATAAACCTTGGACTTCATAAAAAGGGAGAAACGTTCATCCAGCTGCTGAGATGATCTGAAGAACTTCTCAAACAATTTAAGAGTTCCTCAGCAACAGAACCAACATCATCATATTCAGCCTTCAGATACTATAACCATGTTCCTGATGAGGATATTTATAAGATGATATTTATCAAATACTAAAGAGCAGTGGGGTCACGAAACACAGGGGGGCGGACATTTTCTTTGTCTCCATTTGACCCTGAGCTGATGAGGACAGATTCACAACTTCACAGGAAACATCTGCACGTCGGTGATTCGTTTTTTGGGAACTTGCTAGAATCAGTGTCCTTTAACACACAGACACACACACGGACACACACACCTCAGAGCACCAGGCAGCCCCTCAGCTCCTCCAGCGTCAGGCCTCGGTCTCCGTCTCTGTCACAGAACTGAAGGAACTTCTTGGCGCAGCGTCGCGGCTTCAGCCGGCGTCTCAGGAACTGACGAAGAGGTCGAGCCTCTCGCTCGCTGAGCACGAGGCTGGAGTCCACGTCCAGCCGGCTGAAGTGCCACTGCAGCACCTCCTCAGGGCCCGAGGAGTCCACAGCCTCCAGGGCAGCAGCAGGAGCCACGTTCAGGGAGGAGGAGGAGGGAGAGGAGGAGGAGGAGGAAGAGGAGGAAGAGGAGGAGGGGGAGGAGGGGGAGGAGGAGGGGGGAGGAGGGGGAGGAGGAGGAGGAGGATGAAGAGGAGGATGGAGTGGTGGAGGATGGAGGGTTTGATAAAAGAGACGGAGCATGAGAAGGAGGTGTGTTTGCAGCCCTGGTGGAAACAGAAGGAACAAAACCCCAGAGTCAGCAACCTCCATTATGAACAATGATCACATGTCCTTGTTGAGGTCAAAGGTCACTCAATGAAATATCAGACCGCTCTGTTAATGCAGCTGCTGTGAGGCGCTGTCGACAGACTTACTGGTAAGGACTCAGACTCCCAGCATGCTTTGCTTCCAGCTGCAGAGCTGTGATCAGACTCTGCAGGAACTGCTCCTTACGAGCTCCAGGACATCCTGATAGAACAGAGCGAGAGGCTGGAGGTTAAAGTCTGTGGAGTCCATCCTGCCCCAGTGCCTTTGAGCCAGAATCTGACTTCCACTTCTGTCTAATGTTTGCGGTTCAGTTTCCAAAGAACTACGTGTTGAATTTCTTATATAGAAGTAAACAGGTGAGGTTTCAAACTGTCAAACTTCTCAAATGCATATTTCGCAGGTTTTACCAATTATAGAGATGAAAATCAAAAAAACTTAATTTAGAGTTTAACATAAAATCAGTTTATTCTTCTTCTTGTTTTTACCAGGCAGAGGTTTGTCCCTGAACCTCCGGTCGGTTCTGTCTGGGGCCTCCTCTGCCCCGGTGCAGTCTGGGATACGATTCCTACAAAGAGACACACACAGATCAACTGAACTCTCTCCAGAAAGTACAGATTCAAAAAACGATATCACAGAATTAATAATATCTGAAATAGTGAAGAATTGCAAAATACATTTGTAGAAAGAGAGAGAGAGAGAGAGATACATATTGTGACTGAATGATTGATTGATTGATTGATTGACTGATTGATTGATTGATTGACTGATTGATTGATTGATTGACTGATTGATTGATTGATTGATTGACTGATTGATTGATTGATTGATTGATTGACTGATGGATTGACTGATTGATTGATTGACTGATGGATTGACTGATTGACTGACTGATTGATTGATTGATTGATTGACTGATTGACTGATGGATTGATTGATTGATTGATTGATTGATTGATTGACTGATTGATTGATTGATTGACTGATGGATTGATTGATTGATTGATTGATTGATTGATTGACTGATTGATTGATTGATTGATTGACTGATTGATTGATTGACTGATTGACTGATTGATTGATTGATTGATTGATTGACTGATTGACTGATTGACTGACTGATTGATTGATTGATTGACTGATGGATTGATTGACTGACTGATTGATTGATTGATTGATTGATTGATTGATTGATTGATTACCTTGCAGAGGTGCCTGACAGTGGCCGCCCGCTGTCCACCCTCACACACCAGCAGTAACCTGTAGCAGTGTGACACTGCACGGGGCTGTAGCGGCCGTCTGCAGTGCATTCTGGGATAAAACGCTCCTCCCGCCAGGCTGAGAGCATCTGAGAGAGGAGCGCCGCTCTCTCACGCTCACAAGTCTGAGGACTGTCTACACGCACGCACACAAACACGCAAACAAACACACAAACAAACACACAGTATATAGTTACTTGCAGGTGGTAGACAGAACTGAAATATATTCAGATATTGCTTTTTATGTTTTATTCTTCACATTTACAAACATGAGGGGCTGAGGTGTGTGTATAACTTGTATAATATAACTGCTAATGTATATAAACTGTATATATATTCAGCGTTGGTGTTTTTTTCAGAACAATAATATCTTCTATATTCATGTAAACGTTTCCTCCAGCTCTCACCTGTGGGTCGTCTGACGGAGTTCATCAGGATGGTCACCCAGATGGGCGGAGCTGTGAGCTCTGCACAGGAGAACATTTTAACACAAACACAGAATAACATGTGATTCTCGGTCACTGTGAGAAGACGTGTTCCTCACCTGCAGGTTTCCTGGGTTCCAGCGTCGGCCCCGGTTCCTCAGCTTCATCTGCAACAGGAGAAGAGAGAGTGCACGTTGAAGCCAGAGGCCGAGCTGTGTGTTCCTCTGTGTGTTCCTCTGTGTGTTCCTCTGTGTGTTCCTCTGTGTGTTCTCTGTGTGTTCCTCTGTGTGTTCGTCTGTGTGTCGTCTGTGTGTTCCTCTGTGTGTTCCTCTGTGTGTTCCTCTGTGTGTTCCTCTGTGTGTTCCTCTGTGTGTGTGTTGGCACATGAAGTCGTCTGTGAATGTTCATGTTCCTTCAGGTGCAGAGAGAGAAACGGCCTCAGGCCAGAACCAGGCAGTGAACACACACATGATGTCATGAATCATGTAAAACAGGGAAAATGAAAACTCTTTCCCACCTTTCAGTGGATCCATCTTGAGGAAATGATCTGTTCAGGACATTTAAACAGAAACAGAACGTTCATGCAGATTAAACCTCATTAAAGTTTTATTTAATCTCTTTCTGACGAGTTAAACTGAGCTGAAGAGCTTCACTTGGAGAGAATCCTCTTAACAGCAGGAAGCAGTTTGTTCTTAATGGGATTCCA
>CM076719.1:1625904-1679332 GCA_038501795.1 Pseudopleuronectes americanus
ACTGTCTCCTGGAGCCTCACACCTCCCAGATATACCGCCGGCCGCCGAAGGACGAGACACACACACACACACACACACACACACACACACTCACACACTCTCCTCCTGTGGAAACATGGTGGTTGGCATGGAGAAGGTTTGTGAGACTCCGAACGTGTGAACCAACAAACCTGAGCTCAAACTGCAGCTGAACATAAACACCACAATCATTAACACACACAGACACACACGTTTTACATCTTGTGGGTGTCTCTGTGTGTGTGTCTGTGTGTGTACCTCCTCTCTCCTCTGCTGTTCTCTCTGGGGACTAATGAGGAGGATCTGTTGTGTTTTCTGTTTCTGATCAACAACCACTGAGTTGGTTCATGTTAACTGACCCAGAGTCAGATTCAGTCAAACTCTTTTTAACTGTTGTTCATATGCTATTATAACTGAATTATCATCATGTAATTACTGTATTATTAATGTTTTATTTCTGCAAGATTCATATCAACATCTGACTACAACACTACATTCTCTTACACACAAACACACAAACACCTCTGCCAAGTCAATGTTAACTTGCTTCTCAGGGGGACACAGGCTGGTGTGTGTGTGTGTGTGTGTGGTTTGATCATTGTTTCTACACACGCACATGCAGACACACTCACACACTCACCATTTGAATCAACACCAGTTTTCTCTTGAAGTCAGAGTTTCACTGGAACAATCTCAGCTGATCTGAGCTCAGCTCCAGACATTAGAGGCTCCATCTCATTTCTACACAGACTCAAAGCTGTTTGGGTTCAAATGAATTCTCATGACAGGTTTGTGCTGAGCAGGGATTTGTTTCTCCTGGAGGGTTTGAACTTTGAGAGGAAAGACGTTGGTGTGAATCTGACTCTGCTTTGTTGCTTCCATTAAACCAAACTAAACTAAAACTAATATATATATATTTGTTTCTATCTTTCTTGTTTTTAGTGCATATTGATAAAAGTATAATGTATCTGTGCAGCAGCTTCATGCAGTTGAAGCTCAGACAGAACTTAACTTTGGTTATTCTAATAAAAAGGTTTGAGGTGAACTCAGTTTCTTAAGTTTGTGACGAACATGAATTTTACTAGATGTGAAATAAACTGATAAAGTCTGAAACATGCAGCTGATGCAAGTTACTGAGGGATTTTAAAAGGAAATATATATATATATATATGTGTGAAAAAAATCTTTCTTTATTTACAGTCCAAAGTTCGTCAGCATCAAACTAAATAAACACTCACCGACACATGTAAATTAAGTAAATGTATTTACAGTTATTATCTTTTATTTAACTGTGCAGGAGGATCTAGTTACTGGTTTTATTTTATCATCATAACAGGAGTTATTTTACTTTCATCTTTACTTATCTTTTATTTTCTTTCTAGGTCTGAGGTCGAAGAGGTTTGTTAAATAACATGAGTCATTTCCTAATAAATAAACAAACACGCACGTTAAGTTTAGATTAGTTAAGTTCGGCTCTTACCGCTGTTCTGTCGGAATTAATCGATCCACACAGCACGAGCACGAGCAGCGCCGTGCACGTGAAGACGAGCGCGAGCATCGTGCCACAGGCGGAGCGCGCGGAGCGGCAGCAGGCGCGTGGACGTTTCTGATGACCACAAACAAACAAACAATAACAGTCACGTGTCACTTCGGCCTCTCGTCTCCGGAAGTCACCGAACTGATCATCCGCTTCTCGAGCTGCTCCGACACACGAGCGCGCGAGATGTAGGTCCGAGCTGCACGCGCAGACAGTCACAGTGAACAGCGTACTGCCCACTTCCGGTGCACGTGCTTGAACCAACTTGTACAAGTGATCCTTTAATTCAGAGTTAGTTTTAATAAAGAAAATCCGTCTAGGGTTATTGTTATTAATCATCATGGTTAAATAGTGTTTTTCTATTACTGCCTGTTGAAAACGTCCTTAAAAAAGGTATTAATCTCAATTCTTAACTATTTCAAAGAAAAGAAAATGAGCCTCAGTCTATTTTTATTATTAACCATCTATTTGTTCACTTCATCTTCTCATTACTCTGAAACATCCGAATATCTTAAACATTAAAAAGTAATTTAATGTCTCAACTGGTTTAAATGTTAAACTAAAGTAAAAAAAGTGGAATGAACCGACAATGTGAGAAAATATCTGAAGTTGTTTATATATACACACACATACATGTATATATTATACTCTATAACGGGGGTTTTCCACAGCTGTTTCTGAAGGCACCAAAGAGCAGCAACACAAACAAAGACATTTCAAAATATTTAATCAAAGATTATATCTTCTTGGTTGAAACTGTTGGGTCGTCAACATGTTTTAGACTTTTCATTTTGAATTTCTAAGATTCTGAACCCCAGATGAATAAGAAGTTAATATGTATGAACAGCTAAATTAATTGTGACTACAGGTTGAACAAATGTGTGCTCATGAAAACATTGATGTCATAATCAGGATGTTTGAGATAAAATCCAGATGAGTTTTTCTGTTTTTACATTCAAATAGAACATGACAATCCAAACTATCCCGTCATTCATAGACCCAGAGACACACACTCACTGACAGACACACACTCACTGACGGACACACACAAGAAAAAAAGACCACAGGACGAGCCGAGGTATTTTGTAAGGAAACTTTTATGTGTGCTTTGTGAAACTCACTTATCATTAGACAGAAGGCGTTTGCAGTTTCCAGTACAGCAGATAAGGTTTGATATTAAAGAGTACAAAAAAAAGGAAAATCACAAATCCAGAGTTCACATCTCTCCAACCTTGCATGAAAAATAAAAAGAAAGAAAAGAAACAAGCTTTTGGTCCAAGTCTGTCCTCCTCCGTTCCGTCCCTCTGCCCCCCCCCCTCCCCCTGGTGGATGTCGACAGGGAGGCGTCGCAGGATCGTCCCCAGGACTCAGATATTCAACATGTTATGATTGCATAGTTTTTTTTGTTTTTTTTTAATATAATTTCCTTTTTTAGAATTTTTTGTATTTTGTATTTTATTTGCACAGAATGGAATGTTTACATAAAGACCCCCTCCCTGATCTTTACCCCCCCTCTTCCTCTCCTTTCTTGCAATAATTTTTCTTTCCCTCCAGAGATAAATGAGGGGATGGAGGGATGGGGGAGGAAGTGGGAGGTAAGGAGAGGGAGAGAGAGAGAGCGAGCGAGCGGGCGAGAGAGGAACATGGCTGCAGCCTCCGATCGGCTCGTTTTAATTTGTTTGTTTTTCCACATTGCTGTTACCATGGTTACCCTAAGGAGCCAGGACGAACCTCCGTTCTGTCGATCAAATGCCTCCACGACCACATGACTGTATATACTCATTTCTGTCTGTGTAGGATTTTCGATATATATATAAAAGTGACGACTCGTCTTCCTCGTTGTATAAATGTGTGGATTTGTATTTGAAGAAGCACCTGATGCCCACAACAGCAGAACAGTTTCACAGAAGCAAATTTGTGTGGATTATTATGGATGTTGCCCGTCATGGCATTTATACAGGAACAGGAAGGCCTCGTCTCCATGGCAACCAACTTCTTTTCAATGTCTTCCATTGATAAAAGAAAGAAAAAAACCTTAAGAAACTTCCGGAAGCTCAAACCTTTCCACTGGAGGAGCTGCTCTGATCGGCTTTGACATTTGAGTTGTTTATTCTTTTATCTTTTTTTGAATTAACGGCAGTTGGGACGCCCATGATCACTTGTTCACCAGCTGGGACTGTGTGTGTGTGTGTCGATGTTCACACTGGAAAAATAAGTATGTACAGCGCTGACCCCCCCCTCCCCCCCCCGACGCCACCACCCACCACCCACCTGCTCCAAGAAGAAAACAAAAAAAAAGTAATGAACAAAGACGAGTGGAGGAAAAGAGCCGAGGTTAACAGGTCACCTTATCCAGCAACACGGGAATTATGGGTAAATATGTCATTTCATCTCTGGTTGGTCACCCCCCGCCCTCCCTCCCTCCCTCCCGCCCCCTGACCCCCACAGCATATATCTCTCTACGATCTAATACACAAACCTCGCCAGTCACCACGACAAACTCCGCCCTGCCCTTGCCGAACCACGTGACCCCGCCCCCCTGGCAAGAAGAACAAAATTATAATAAAATAAACAAAAATTAGCATAAGTATCAGATTAGCTTGTGCCCCCCCCGCCCTCCCGCCCCCCCCAAGTCCTAACCTCTCCTTGACCCGACCAAAAGAAAGAGAGGGTGAGGCTAAGGACCCGCACTACAGAACCCGCCCATCCCACACCTGCCCCTGGATATGCCCGTTCATAAAACTCTACCTTGATTCATCAGGAGCTGGAAAACATTCAGCGGAGGTCAAACCTAACTAAAGTTCAATCAACAAGCTCACAGCCTCAGACCTTTCTAGACCGGCACACGCAGGGGCACCTCACATCCGCCACTCACATTTCCTTCTTACTGGCACCTCCTCCACGTGCTGAAAACCTCTCTACCATCCTCCCTTCCTTCTTCATCCCCCCCCCCTTCACTCTCACAACCCCATTTTCTACCCAGCCTCTTCCTCTTTCCTGCTCTACAGGTCGCTCTCTCCGTACAGGGCGGTGGAGAAGGACATGTAGTCGAGGGCTCCGGGTGCCGCGTCAGGCCCAGAGTAGGGCGCCATGCGGGCGATGCAGTACTCCGCCTGGTCGGGGGGGAGCTCCCTCCTCAGCTCCTCGGCCGTGATGAAGGTCTGATGAGACAGATGATGGTTCAGTGAGTGAGCGGCAACATTACATTTTCGGCTCAAATTCAAAACTGAACCAGTAAGGTTAAAAATTTAGGACTTATAAACAAGACAATTTTGCATTTTAAACAAACACAGAACATCGCTACACACACACACAAACACACAATCACACACACACTCACCTTATCAGCGGCCAGGATCTTGAAGGAGGCGATGACCTGGTCTGCGGTGTCCGTGTCGGTCGTTTCCGTGGACATGAAGTCGATGAAGGCCTGGAAGGTGACGGCTCCGCTGCCGTTAGGATCCACGATACTCATGATGCGAGCAAACTCGCTGTCGCCCTGGAAACAACAAAAAACAGGTCAACCCAGAAGAGAGGGCACTTTGTACACAAACAAACACACACACACACAAACACACACATTTAGACGGGATGTGATGAGTGTAAAACAACAGGACCTTGAAATAGACTGGTATTAGTCCCGATATTTTACATTTACATAAATGATGTTACTGGTTAATAACAGACACTTGACGTCTACAGACACTTGACGTCTACAGACACTTTCCTTCAGTCGCCCTCGACGGCAGAAAAGCAGCAAAAGGACAAAAGCAACAGACGAGACAAGATGAGACGAGCAGCCGAGGATCAGACAGGACGTCTGCAGGCGTCCAATCAGAATCTACAGATTACACTGACTGATACTATCATCATATCATCATGAACAGAACTGGATATGAGTGAATATTTTCACAAACCTGAACCCACTTAGGTTCTGGTAGAAAATAAACCTTAAATATGGTATAAATAAATTTCCATCCACTTACAGGGAGGAGGCCAGTTTTATTTAAAGGGGGGATTGAGATGCTTGGGTTTCACTTTGGGAGCCGACATGTCGTCCATCTTTATTTATATATTTTATTGATATAAATCAGCTATAATTCAACTCAAAAATAACAATATGTAAAAGTTTACAACTATTATGATTTGATAAACTTGATTGTAGAATTAAACAAGAAGAAGATAGAAGTATTACACTCTAGTATCCAGCCCTGATCATGAACGAGTCAATTTAGAGTTTATCAGCACAAAGTCAGAGCTTCAGCTTGTTCAGGTCTTTTAGAATCTGTTCGACTCGTGGACCTGCAGACTCCCTGTCAGAGCGTCATGCAGCAGCAGTACCAGGCTGTTTCCTGTCGAAATGAGTAGAGCCCGGAAATCCTCTGAGACCATCTGTCCCGATCGCTTCTGTGGTCCGCCACAGCCACAGCACAGGCCGGAGGAGTGAGGGAGCGAGGGAGGAGGCGAGTGGACGAGTGGCAGAGAAGAGGACGTGTGAGAGAGTGAAAAGACAGGAGCGGAGAGGAAGGAGAGAGAAAGAGGAACAGAAATACAGAGAGTGTGATTTATGTTGGGGGAGGTGAGAGGAAAGAAAGAGATAAAAAGCACAAACAGTTAACAGAGAAAGTCTCGGAGCAAAGTAAAACCTGACGGACGGACAGACGTGAGAGGGCGCAGCACAAAGCAACAGTGACCCCTGCTGGACAAACAGAGAGGCAACACGTCTCTGCCCTCCATGCTGACGGACTGAACCCGGACTGACCCCGAGGACTTTATCATGAGCCTCCGAGCAGGAGCAGCCACTGAGCACTGACGAGTCTTTTACTGATGATCTCATTATATGTATAATCCAGCTGTTTTGTCTTTTTGTATTTAAACATTATGATCTTGTTCATTTAAAAGACAAACTTCACTAAGGTCGTGACTTTAGAGACTTTTTACAGATCAAACTGGTAAAAACAAAAAGTTTAGTAAACCAGAAAACAGACTCAGCTCCCGTCAGTGATCTCTGCTCTCCTGCTCAGAAGCTGGACAGACCCGGCGTGTCTCCCTGCGTCTCGCGGTGCAGCTCCTACCTTGTCGTTCTCCACATCGTAGCCCAGACTGATCAAACAGGCCTTGAACTCCTCGGCCTTCAGGGCCCCACTGTGATCCTGTGATTGGCCAAACACCCAATGACAGAGCGCCACAGCGTCATGAGGGATCACAACACGGGGGGGATGGCGGTGGTGGGTGGTGACCATGCAGGGATGAGGACATGGAGGACGGACAGACAGACAGACATTGATGGATGTTTAGAAACAGTGTCAACACACACACACACACACACAGCAGCAGGAAGCCATGATGGACTATTCAATTGTTTTGAATAAGTACAGATGTTGTGATATTTAAAGGTTTGAGAACAAGATGTGTTGTGTCCCCACACACACTGATGTGACTCCTGGAGCATTTATGAACCACTATAACAGAGAGGGGCATGAATCAGTGACACACAGACACACACATGCACACACAGTGGTGTGAGATGGTGTAAATGGAGGGTGTTTCCTTTTCATCCTTATGAGGTCCAAGCTCAAAAGATGATCATGTTTGACAACGACCACAAAACCAAACGTTTACACTGAATTTAACACCCGGTCTGTAAACAGCTGGAGTTGTCTCTGTAGTTGTCAACATCAGGATGAATACTCACACACACACACACCCAAACACTAACAGTTTATATTAATGCATAAATTATCCCAATCTTACTGGTGTACAATGTGTTATTGTTGTTTAAAGCAATGATCTGGGTGCTCCCTGGTATAACCACCTTAAAACTATGTATTCTATATATTTTACATAGCCTACATTCCAAGTACTGATTCTCCCGAGAATGTGTGAGCTCACAGCTTCGGGCCCTGACCTTGTCAAAGTGGTTGAAGGAGGCGCGGTACTCGAACAGCTGCTCCTGGCTGATGCCCTTGGCGTCACGAGTCAGGATCTGGTTCTCCACCTCGTTGATAGTTCTGGCGATGGTGGTCAGCAGCTGCTCCCAGCCCACACGGAGGTGCTGCAGGAACAGAGGAGGAGACGAGGGGCGTTTACAAATAGATACGCTTCATGAGCTTTACAGGGATAACTTAAAAAAGGTTTTGTGTGTGTCTGTTACCTCCATTGTGTAGGAAGTGTACTGGTTGTCGAAGATGAGGGCCTCCTGGATGAGCTGGTGGGATCCCTCCAGCTTGTTGATCTCGGGCATGTAGGACATGATGTTGGTCTGGTAGTCCCTCAGGTTGGTGAGCTGATCCTCCAGAGTGCCGTTCATCTCAATGGATATCCTGCCGATCTCCTGCCGACAGAAACACTCACATCAATCACTGTGCAGCGAACAAAGGTTTAAATATCCTGCTATTTACAAATCAGACAAATTGCTCAAGTCAAACTAATTCTCAAAGCAACTTATCTCTAATTTCTTAAATGAAGTGGTAGTTGTCTGTTTATCTGAACGCAGCAGTCACACTTCACCGGCTCCACGTAGGCTTCAGAATTCCGTCTAAGATTCTATTGATCACGACTTGATCTGGGTCCAATTTATATTTAAGAACTTTTAACCTCTACTTCTGCTCAGAGACGCCTGAGATCAGAGAATCAAATGTAGTTAAAAGTTTTTTACGGTTTTGTAAAATAAACTCCCTGCTGTGTAGTCTGGCATTTTAATTAGTATGATCCGGCTTTTCTAGGATTTGCTATTTTTGCATTTGGATCATATTTTGTGAAGCCCCCTTGAACTATGGGTTTGTAAGGCACTACAGAAATAAGAGAAGAGAAGGCTGGCCCCACACTAGAGGAAGATCTGGGCGGTTTCGGTTCAGGTTCAACAATTTGCTGATTTCATGCTCTGATTATTTACCTCCATCTTCTCCTGTATGTAGGCCCCGACTATGTTGGCCTGGGTGGCAAACTTGGCTCTCAGGGTGTCGTTGGAGTTCTGTTTGTTCAGCTCACCCTGCAGGGCGGTGTCACGCAGCGGCACCATGGCCATTGCCTACAAAACACAAACACACACACACACACACACACACAAGACACATTACACACACTCAGAGGAAGTCACTGATCATCAGATGTGTTGGCAAATACTACTCAGCCACTGACTTCATTGTTTGTGTCTCTAATGCAGGGGGATTGGGCAGAAACAGATTGTGGGATTTCGCAGCAGAACCTCTTCCAGGAAAGATCTGAGCAGCACCTGGTCCATGTTTAAGCAGCCTACCTTCTCCCATTTGTTGTCGATGCTCTCAGGTGTGATGGTGGTGTAGGGGTTGGATCCACTCAGCTTGATGCCGTTGCTCTGGGCGATCTTCTGCACCTCGGCCTGGATGGACTGGATGGCCTCTCGCTCCTTGTTGGCCTCCGACAGAGTGGACTTGAACTGCTCGTGGGCTGTGATCAGACCCTGACGTAGGAAACATGTTTGGTTTTACCTGCGTCAGAGACTATTACACATGTAGATACACATGTATGTTTTATTCAGGTATCTAGTTACCTGAATCTCCTCAATGTTGTGGACGATGAACATGTCCTGCAGGTCCTCCATCGCTCCCTCCATCCAGTTGTTGAAGGGCGCCGCCCTCTTGGCGTACTCCAGGTAAAGCTCGTCTATCGACTCCAGTTGCTTCTCTGTCCTCTGTCGGAGAAAAGATGAGGAACAAGAAGGGTGTGTTAAAGACTAATTGGGAAATAGTGATGAGAAAACACGTGATTTGTTTAAACCTTCCACTCAGAAATATTAGGATGTTTTTCTACTGATTCTGCTGACACGACTTGAAGTGTCACTTTTTATATTTGATGTTGAGCTATTTTAACACAAGCTTCTGCAAAAGAACAACAATACAGGGACATTGTTCATTCAACTCCAAACTCAGACTGGCAGCCACCGACTGGCTCTTACCTCCAGGGACTCCTTGCGGTTCAGGGTCAGGGTTCCCAGGCTGTCCCACTGGTCACAGATCTTCTGACAGCGAGCGTTCACCTTGGCAGAATCGTAATAGTCCAACTCGCTGGAAAACACAAAGAATAGAAGAGAGACGTTTATAATCACAGTTTATTTTCTCCTTTTTCCTTATGATCTCATGCTGTGGCTAAAATCCTTCTATGTCAAATCGTCCTTTCAGCTTTGTGACGTCTGTGATGAGCAGGAATCAGAATTCCACTTGTGTTGACCTCGACCTCATTAACTTTATCACATGAACACCTTCTCTCCTCCGTCCTTACTTGAGCTCCTGTGCGATGGCGGCGATCTGCTCCACTCGGTCCTGATGGGCGGCCAGGTCGCTCTCAAAGGCCTCGTGTTTCCGTAGCAACGCCTTGACTTCTGACAGGGTGGAAGTCTCATAGTCTTTCTGGGTCAGCATGGCCTCCTTACCTGCATTCACACAGAACTCATTTATTCACTGGATTTAACCTGGATGTCTCACTTCGACTCACCAAGTCTCTTAAATGATGTACAGAAGTTATTAAGAGTTGAAAATATCAGCCGCTCTCTTACAGAAACTCACTGAATCAAGATCATATTTGATTTAATAACTCCAGAACAGAGCAGCCAGATGAAGAGACATCTGGAGGCTGACTACATACCATCGGTCCAGGACTCGTGGATGGCAGCCTTCTGGTGGAACTTCTCGGCCAGATGTTCGAGTCTCTCCAGACGTCTGATCTCACTGAGAATCCATTCCTCGTAGCCTTTCTCTGCTCCTTCCAGAGTGTGCCACGCTCCATTGATGTCCTGAGACCAAACAGCAGGTTAGTGCCAATGTTAAACCTTCACTGTGGGGAACAGGACTGGAACCAGTCTGTCTGCCTAGAGTGTAACACCACACTTGTGTTTCTATAAATTCTGAATACGTACAGACACCATGCGTCCTTCTGATGGCATGAAGGCAGGTCTGTTGCTGAGCCTCAGCTTCGTCTGCAGAGTGTTGAAGCTGATCTCCAGCTGACATTTCTCTTGGACCTGAAGACACAAACAGAACAAGTGGACTCAGCATTCGTGAGCAGATTAAAAAAAACACAAATCTCCAACCTCAGAAAATGACAAAAACGAGTGTGTATGAAATCCAGGAGTTGGTTTAAACCTTTGGTGGTTTGTGGACGCAGCGGTAGTCTCTGAAGTCCTCCTGTTTCGCCTGCATGTCCTGGACAGTTTTCTCCTGGGTTCGGTTCTCCAGCCAGGGGACAGTCCGGCGGATCCACTCCAGCAACTGGGGGCAAACGGGAAGACGAGGAAAAACACGTCAGGAAAAACCTCCAGCTGATCAGCGATGGACGACTTCAAACCTGGATCACTGTGAACGTGCTGAGAAGTTCTGCAGGTTAGGGTTAACTCTCTACTCACATCACTGGCCAGCTTCTCGTAGTCCTCCATCATTTGCTCGTTCTCCTGGTTGACAGCCAGAACTTTGCAGATACGATTGGCAGCTGTCTCAGCCTATCAGGGAGCAGAGTGGTGAGCGGCGCCCCCGGTGGTTAAACAACACACTGCATCATCGCTGTGCCCAAAGCTGAGTGAGAGCATTCACTGTGGCTACGTATCAAAACACGATGCTGCACTTCAAAGTCACTTAACTTAACTTAATCGTCTATTAGTTTTTTATTACCACATTATGATAAAATCAAATAAATCTAGCTTTGTGCGTACACACTCCACACACACAGGCAGTGAATTGGAATAAAACCAAACACATTATTATAAAAGTGCAAAAACACAGAAGCTAATCGGACTGATATCTGCATGCTCCAGCTGCCAATGGTTAGTTCAAAGTGCCAGAATCAATATGTGTGTTTTAAAGCTGCATGCGTCTCCTGTCACAGCTCAGGAGTCAGTCCACACGTCTAGTTACAGGTTCATGTAGAGCTGCCATCCGCACCAGTACGTCTGCCTAGGACATTACACTACTGTACCACTGGAAATAAAACACAGTACACACACTCTCTAATTACACTCCATATGTTCTGTACAACAAACACAGTTTTTTTGTTTGATCTTAACTTTTTGGGAGCGTTTTTCATCTTCTGCCTTAAAATACTTCATCGTTTAAATTAAACTTTACACCACAGACATGAATCACATCATATAACAAAAACATTTTGAACTGAAAAGTGTTAATAGCTGAAAAGAAACTGGTGACATCAACAAGTGCTTCCACCAAACAGGTCTGGTTTCCCAAAAATCATCTTAATGTTGTTTTTAAACATTTCTCTGATTCTGATTTATGATCTTCATGTAAAGTGGAACCTAACCCACGATGAGATGTATTATCCAGGAGCAACATAATCCCACTGGAAACTCCCACTCTAGATGATTCGAGACTAAATTTACATCCAGACCAAAAAGTTAATCTCTTCGTCGGGGGAAACACAGTTGATGTCGAAAAGTCTGAAACCGAAGCACCAGGAAGCATTTCCCACAATTCCTTTCATCATCCTAATCTGACCTTTCCCTGAGCTTATCAAATTACACTGAAGAGCATTTTGACTATAACCGCTAATCTGAACTATTCTCTGCTTGGATCAAATGATGAGAAGTAAAAAAGCTGTTTTAAAAAAACTCTTTCTATAAGGAGTTTCTGAACTGGCCCCTCACTGTTACACTGTATGTCTCTATATATAAACATAGAACTAATGGGAACCTTGATGTTTCTTTACAGGAAGGTTTGTGGTTTTGCAGATTTTGCCGCGGAGAAGTGTTAGTGTGAGTCTGAAGCGTGAGGCGCTCACCTTCTGGGCACCAGAGAAGGCATGATAGAAGCAGGATACATAGGTCATAATGGCCTTCTCATCTGGCCTCAGCGTGCCCACGATGTCTACACATCACCCAGCAGGAGGGGGGTCAACAGAGAGAGAGAGAGAGAAAGACAGAGTGAAGCCAAAGCTACCCAGAGCCACAGGGTCCTCGACCTCCCACAGGAGGTGAGGGCGAAAGGGGAGAGAGCGGCTCCCTCTCTAAATCCATGTTCTCCCTGTAACACGCCCCAACAACCTCCGGCACACTAATGCTGAAGGGGCGTTGTGGGGGGCAGCGGGGGGGGGGTTGAGGGACACTGGGGCCACAGGGTCGAGGTTGGGACACAAACACATCAGCTCGTAAATCAGGCTCATTGAATCTGTGTCAGGGTGAATTCACTCAAACTGTTTATTCAAACTCTGCTTTTTCATTTGGTTCATTGAGCAGCGACAACGAGGGAAACACAAATCCCAACTGGAACTCCAGATTCTCAAATGAACGAGATGAAAAACCAGCAGACGTTGAATAAACGTTAAAAGTCATATGTTTGAGTGTTTGTGTGATGAAGCTCAATAAAGAGTAAAGCTGGTAAAAGCAGTAAGTCTGCAGATTTAAGAGTTTCTTTCTATTCTATTCTTGGATTTCATGTAAAAAAACAAGCGCCTCATGTTATTTTTCCGACAGAAAAACTAATTATTTAACTTTATGTTCCAGATCCTTTTATTTCACTCGATTACGTTAAGATTAAGAAATTCCAACCCACTGAAGATTTACTGCTTTAACCAGTCAACTTACATACGCACTGTTTGTGAGTGTGTTTGTGTGTGTGTGTGTATGTGTTTGTGTCCCAACACGTCTAGTGTCGCTGTTGAGGCCCAGGTCATAGCAGCGCTGTGGAGAGAGAGAGAGAGAACGAGAGAGAGAGAGAGAGCGAGTCCATGCTGGAGAGGAATGACACCTTGTTAGTATCAGAGGGTTAAAGGTCGAGGGGAGGGGGAGGGGGAGGGGGGGGTACCTTCTGCGCTCCAGAGAAGGCATGGTAGAAACTGGACACATAAGTCATTATGGCTTTCTCATCTGGACGAGCAGTGTTCACAATGTCTACAAGGGGAGGGGGGGGGCAGACAGTTATAAACAATACAAACACACACAGGCCAGATAGAGGACATGGGATTATACAGATGTAGACAAACACTCATAAACAGACTCATGAAGAAAGCTCCTGTCGTGACTAACATCCGATCAGGACGACGCACAATTCATCGACAGAGTGACAACAAGTAGAAGAAGAAACACAAACAATCAACAACACTGTTCACACAAGGGTCAGACCCATACTTCACCTAAAGTTTACATGGAACTAAATATCTTAGCTATGGGGTTAAAAAACTGGGACATTTGACAAGTTCAATTCGGTTCAATAAATATCTGTGTACGATCATCTGAACTAAATATCAGCCACAGTGCTCGTATGAGTCAGACCCACACACAGAACACACTGAACACACAGAACACACAGAACTCACGCACAACAAACAGACAAAGACACAGGAACGTAACAATCCAGAACTTTAGAGGAGACAGAGGAGTTGGAGTGAAATGAAGGGACGGAGGCTCCATATTCTCTTCTGCTGCTTCAGCTCATGAACAGTAACAGAGTCAGCAGCTACACGTACGTGCACATCAACACTGTGACTTATGGAAATTAAATTAACATCAGGAGAATTACTGGGAATCTGTGGCAGATATAAGAGAATTGTTACAAAGAGGATTTATGGAGTTTCAGTTATTAAATGAAACTGTCTCCTTCTTGTGTGCATGCAAATACAGCCAGTAGCTGATAAATAACAGTTTTCATACAGTTTAGTGTAAAAGAATAGGGCTGCACAAAAAATATAAACATGATCATAATCGCAATATGAACAAGCACGATAAATTAAAGTTCACAATATTCACAATATGATTTTTGGTTCAAAGCAGTTTCACAGTCGAGCTCCAACGTACCTTCTGCGTCCAACATCTTAGGAATGTCCAGGTGCTTCTCAGCCACTTCGAAGGCGTTGTTCAGATTGGTGACTGGGTCGTCCTGAACAACCAATCACAGTGTCAGGGGAATATAAATGTGCTGATTGACTAACGATGGGAACTAGTGTAAGTCATGAATCTTGTGTGTGTGCTGGCGAGTGTGTGCCTACCTTCCTGAGGCTGTCGTAGTCGATGAGGTCGGGTCTGTGTCTGTGGATCAGAGCGTTGAAGGCCAGACCGTCCTTCCAGCTGTGAGACAAAGAAACAGATGAATCTCTGGGTCTGATGCAAGTCATATCAGAAATACTCTCCATCCATACACACACGTGAAAACAGTTATAACCAGGGAGCAGATCATCTTCTCTGCAGACGGTTGCCTAGTTACAGAAAATACTGTGAACGAGCAACAGCAGTGGTGAACATAAGAGCATGGAGATCCCGACAGTAACAGGAAGTGGGAGCGACACTTTGTGTTCACTGCTGGTTGTCGAGTCGTGACTGATAAGAACCAATCAGGAGGAGGACGTGTGCATCTGCAGAAAGTAATCTGCAAACACTTTAAATGTTCTAGAGCCGTTCTAGAGCAACGTCTGACCAAATATGGATAATTAAAAAGTATTTGCGTATAACTTGACCATCGTGTGTGTTGAATAAAATACTTCTACAACTGGACCATATCACACAATAATCTGTCACAGTATGAGACCCATTTGAACAGATTCTGAATTCTTCATTTCACGGTACATGTTGTGTCTGTCAGGGGCCCTCGTACTACCTGACATGTTACAGTTAGTCCAACAGGGGGCGACCTTTCTACAGAATTACAGTGGTTTACCTCAGGTGTATTCAACATGTCTGAGATTTCATTCAGCAGCACCTGAACATATCATTTTACACAAAGTCCCAAATGTATTAACTCACACACAGTTATGGCTGAGAGAGTCTTTGTGTTCTACGGCATCAGAATAATTTTTTTAACATTTTCTATAGAAGCCAGATGATATATCGTTGCTCTAAACCCCAGATAACAAACTTAATCAGAGTTTCTCTAGAGTTTTACTCTCCAATGAGAAACTCGCACTAGACAATCGCCACCTTTCAACCATGAATAACCCTCACGTCCCTTAAAAGAAGAATGTGTGTTACCTAATGTGGAAGTTCTGCACGTTGACATTCTTGTAGGGAGCAGTCTTCCTCTGGCACCACAGGAGAAGACCCTCCTTCGCAGAGGTCTCTGTGAGGAAACATGGGAGAAGGTCAGGAGGAGGAGGAAAGGTCATCGTCTGGAGAAACGTCTCCTCGTGCGTATGAATTGTTTGATTCCATCGACAGCACAAGAGAAATACTGCAGTTACAACTGTGCTAAATATAAACTGCTGTTGATGTTGTTGTCGTTTACTACAGAAAAAAAATCTGTCTCTGAGGAAAATATAAAAATGTGAGTCAGTGTAGTGGCCCACGCCCACCAGAGTTAATGCAATACAGACGGATTTAATTAGAGTCAGCGCCGATTAAACTGTGTCATGATTCATCCACACAAAATAAACAGACTAGAAACATTCTGCAAACTGGAGAAGAGCAAACACCAGTTACTGTTTGGGGATTTCTGACAATCAGTGGATTAGAATCCTCTGCGTTTCAAAATCAATACTCTGAAATCAACACCTGGGACATTATTTGATGTTGATTTTAATTATACTGAATTTATTCATTGCATAATAGGATGATTATGATGATAATGAATCCAACTTAAATTGATGCACTAACATGTCATAATAGCAATAGGATCATAACTTATCAAATCATCACTGTATTTTTACAAAATCAAATCTTAAATAGATGTTTAATGCTGATTTGGTCTCATGAGAAACATGGAATTGAAATTTCATGTTGACCTTTTTGGATGGACTCGGACTCTCACTTCTCCTTTAATAAAAAGGTCACAAGGACATTTTTCTCACGCTGTTTAAGTTTCTTTTCCAGACCCAGATGTGTTTAACAGTAATATGAAAATATCTAAAAAGAGTAACAGCAATTAAGGGAGATTACAAAAAATAAAAATATCTTTTAAAACTGGTCAAAATATAATGTGATTTTAAATGTCATTAAGAAGTATGTGTGTGAGTGTCTCTCTCTCTAGCCTTGTTACTTCCACTCTATTTCCCACAATGTGTGAGAAAACACCAAAGTCTCTGATTGCCCTCTGTAGCTGTGCCCTTCAGCAAGGCACTGCTCTGCCGAACTGCAGCCGGTTCTGAATGTGTTAATGCAACATGAAACATCTGGACGCTCTACCTTCCACAGAGATGTCCTGGATGGCGAAGCGGAGGATGATGGTCCAGATCATTCCCAGGGTCATCTTCGCGTTTCCATCCACAATTTCTGCACAAAAAAACCCAAAAGGAATTCCCTTCAGTTTCATCTAGAGACTGTGGAACACGCATCTTGTGTCACTGCTGTTTTACAGTCGTACATCTGCTCTTTCATTTAATAACGCCAACACACCCACACAGGAGCAATTCAGGTCCCACAGCAGCTGAATCTCAAAGATTATCTGGGACGATTTCTCACATTGAGTAAATAAATATATACAAATCCTGAGCTTAATCATAACTACTTGAGAAACATATTTAACTTCCATAATTTCCATTCAATATTTTTCTGTGTTGTATGAATCAACTGTTTTGCTCTGTGAAGTATTTAGTATTTAACATATCTGCAGTTCATTACATTGTATCACATCTATATTTGGTGCAGTGTGCATCTTTTTAACGGTCCTTGATATACAAGTGTGTTTATGCATGAATGCACGACTGCATATTTACCCTCTGCTCCAATTGACACTAGCTTCACTCCCTTCCTGGAGATGAAGTCCAGGGCTTTGTTCACATTGTTGATCTTGTGGACCCTCATCTTTCCTCGCTCTGGCTTGGGTAACCGTTCGCCTGTGGACACACACACATGCACAGACACACACATCCAGACACGCACACACACACAGGGGAACAGACAAAAAGTGACTGAGTTAGCTCTTGCAGTGTTTCCACAGGCTCAGCAGAGCGTCAGTCAGTCAGCAGCAACTTTAGACTGAAGGAAAACTGAAGTGACTGTGAGAAAGGAAGCCGGTTGCACATCCCGATTTTATTATGGGATGACAGCAGTTCAAATTATTATCTACTGAGCCGACGGGAGCAGCTTTCTCTGCTGCAACCTCCAAATGAACATGAGAAACCTCGAGAGGAACACGGCCGTGCAGACTGACAGATCCAGAGCAGGGTGTGTTTTCAAATTCAGAAAGAGTGACCACACCCTGGAAGAGGCGGTGATGTTGTTCATCTTTAACATATGAAGACATTTCTCAGTCTGACTAATGAGTGAGTGAGTGAGCATGTGTGTGCGTGTGTGTGTGTGTGTGTGTGTGTGTGTGTGTGTGTGTGTGTGTGTGGTGGGCTGGACAGTTTTCCATTTGCGGCCTCTGTTCTGAAACAACCATTAATCAAACATCATCATGGCCGTTTTAGTTTAATTGAAAGAGTTTTAGAGCGAGCCCGACTTCCTGCTGACTCTGAGGTGGTACAGATGCATTACCTGCGATGACCTCCAGCAGCAGCATGAGTTTGAGCCCATCCCTGAAGTCTTCCTCGATGTTCTCGATCTGCGTGCCGGACTTCCGTAGGTGGGAGTTGCACCACGCCGTGAATGTCTGCGCAGGAGAAACAAACGAGACACAAACTGTGAGTATTCAGAGCCAGAGTCGGAATGTTTTCGCAGCTTTTTTATGATAATAAACCACTTTGAGTTGAAAATCAAAGAAAAATGTAATTCAATGGGCAGGAAGGGAGGCCAGGGAGCAGCTTTGATAAGACAGGAAGTAGCAGGAGAAAAGGGGAGGAGACAGAAGTTATAACATAATAGCAGCAGGTAAGAACTATTATAGCAAAGTACAAGTTAACCATTAAATAAGAATAGTGAGCACACCCTTACATCAAACTACATTTCATCCCCATACGTTTCTTTACATTCTTCCTCTGAGACAATTTAAATAAAAACAGGGTAGATAAATCCAGCCTTTGTTGAATCTCGGGACTCGTTCCCACACAGAAAAAAGAGAAAATGGTCCCTGTCACATCAGACACTACCCGAGCGTAACCCACACTGACATAAAGAGCCACGGGTTGAGGAGCACTGCCATTAATCCTGAGAAACCCAACAGAAAGATGTCGGCCATGATTTGAAAACCAGAGGGGAATCAAACCGACAAACATCTTTGCCACATGTAATTAAATATCAGAATGGTGCACCAGATCGCAAACACAAGACATCTGGGAAAAGACACACACCAGCATTAAATCAGACACATCAATAGATGGTTGGAATCCCGTTTTTTTTTATGCTTCTGGTTGGCCAACATTCTTCACAAATGTGTTTTGAATCATTTTATTTTGAAGGAGCTGGTGGCACTGAGGTAGGCACGAGACTGCAGGGAGGGGGGGGCGCTCGGTCAGGCCACTCTGCGGAGAGGACATCATCCGTCAGAGTGTCAGAAACACTTACTAACTTTTTTATGACTAGTTAGATCCTTTAAGGGAAATGTGTAAAAATGCAGAATGAGCAAAAAGATGCTTTCAAGTCTCCACTGAAGCCACCATCGCTGATTATGAACATAAACAGATTAAAATAATGTTTGTCGTCTCCTAAGCTTTTGAAATATTAACATAAACTACAGGGATAAATCTTGTGGTCCATCACGTGAAGGAGGGAAGAGGAAACAGGAAGGAGAGGGAGCGGAAACAAGGTCATTTCCCACCAAGAAGACAAAACTGACTTATTTTATCTTGTTTGAACAGATTCCCAACATCACCAAGGAAATAACCTATTGTCTCTTGTTTCAAACATCATTTAAATGTATTTAAATGTTCACCAATTTCCCAGATAATAATTCATGGATTGTAATGAAGAAAAACATCACTGACTGTTTAAATTACAGATGAAAACAGTGGTTCAAATTAAGTCCTGTTGAGCCATGTAAACATAAATGATTAAAATGTTAAGAGTCAATTGAAATTTGGTGCAGCTTGATTGAGCGTAAGGGACAGCTGGGCCCGGGTGGAGATACGAGCTCTACTGAGGGACATTCTAATTTATTCTACGATAATTATCTCACAGGAACATTTTCTTCCTTCATGAGAACCTTTGGACTCAGTCTTATGTCCGTCATAAACTCAAATATGTTTGTAGCCGTCAGCTTGTGCTCAGGGAAAAATATGAAATGGGCTCTTGTCCCAATTGTCTGAAAGTTTATAGGCTGAACAACTTCTAGATGAAATAATAGACGAGCTGATTATGACAGTGAGGATGAGGTGAACTGGTACAGGATGAACTGTACGGTACTGGGAGTGTAAACTGAGACTCACACCAGCCACACAACTGCTTCTGTGTCGGGCCCAGACTTGATACAACAACTTTGAGTGAGAGATCACTAATGAGAGTTAAAGATGTGAAGAAGGATCGATCAACCTCACTCTTCCTCCTCCTCCTCCCCCTCTCTCCTGCGCGGTGCGTTCAAAAACATTAGGACTGGGAGCAACTCGCTGCCCGGCCCCTCTCCCCACCGTCCCACCACGGCTGCCGGCACAAAGCGCCCATTGAGCCCCGTTGATAATAGCACCCTTCATTTCCCTCAGTCTGTGACCCCTCCCCTCCACCGATACCAACCCCCAACTCGCCCCCGACACACACACAATCACAGAGATCCCTCCCTGAACGGAGACTGGACCGGGACAGGGGGGGGGGTGGGGAGGAGGGGGTGAGATACATTTCACATAAACAAACAGACATTCAAAGTTACGGGGGCAGAAGAGTGGAAAGACAATGCCCCCTCTTCCCCCTCCCTCACGGAGCTATGGACAATGCAGCAGGAAGTGGCAGAGCAAAGACAGGAAGTTGCAGCTTAGTTTAGCACCGAGCATTCATCAATGTCACTGATTCAAACGCTGATCAGTGGAGCCAGGACCTCCACTCTGTGACCATCAACAACACGTTTATATATTTAAAGGTCATTTAATTCAGGCAAAAACACTTTTCAACACATGAATCAAGCTTTATAACCAACAAGACTGTTCCAAGTGCAAATCTTCCTTTTTTCTAATATCTACCTATAATGTGAATTTTCTATCCAGGACGTTAACAGCGATTCTCCAGGTTTCAATAAGTTAAATTTATGACTTTTTAAGACCAAAATAATGAAATTTAAAACCATCAAGGACGACAGATATGAAGGAATATCAGTCCCAGGATTAATTATACTTCCTGATAACTGAAGATAAGAGAAGGAGACGACTAGAGAATAACCCTCGAAACACCAATATCCCTCAGGAAGAGATGATTTTAAACTGCTCATGAAGTAGTGTTAATGCAATTTAAACTTCTTGCAACGTTTAATATATCTGGGGTTCACTTCACACAGATGCTTAATCATTGTCTCAGAGGATATAACATGTTATTATCATCAACACTGTGAGCTCAGCCTGGGGAGCAGAGTGGGGAACAGTAAAGGTTTCTGCTTGGTGGGAAGCTTCAGGTTTAGGAATGTGAAACAGTGACACTGGGAGTGGTGAGCCTGGTGACAGCAGCAGGTTGAGACCTGCACACACACGGAGATTTCAGTGTTCTGTGTAACACAACATGCTTCAGGGCGCAGTGAGAGCCGCTAAGAGTCGGTCTGTACCAACACGGAAGAAGAAAGAAAAAAACCTTTGCTCTTTTGGAATCTGTCAAGATTGGTCGCTCAGGTAGAGAGGAAACCATGAACCATGAACCGTGTCTGTCACCACGCTGCGTTTCTTTACCTTCATACAAACACAACTGATCTTCCATCATGTTGATTGAAGAGTTGATATAGTGTCTGTTGACTTCAGGTGCAACATGTGACATCAACTCTTCACAGGCTGAGCTTCTTAATTCTCTACAAGGGAAATGTCTCGATTTAAGTTAATAAACTTGTTAGTACAAGCAACATTTAAAATACAAAGATCCTCCAACTCATTGCCTCTTATATAACTTGGTTTAATATATATATATATATATATATATGTGTGTGTGTGTTTGTGATGTACGCATGCAGAGATCCTTATTCATTCTAATAAAAGTGTTAACAGGTAAACTTAGAGCTGTCTGTTAGTGATTGGATCACCAAACCTACTTGTTGATGCCAGCTCTGACCAGGGCCATAGTTTTCCAGTCTGTATTTAATTATCCTTTAGTTTAAGCATTCATGATTATAGCGGAGTTGCACCTTTAATTCTGAAGGTATTCCTCTCGGTGAATTGGCCATAATTAAAAGTGATCCCTCTAATCAGGACTTAGAGTGAGCTCTGCCGGTTAAATCCTGTTAAACTTGTGCCTGCTGCTGCTCTGTGGTGACCACACAGATCAGGAGAGGATTTCTGATCTGAGCCGAGGACTAAGATAACGAGCTAAACGTGTGTGAGGCACAGGAGAGAGAAGCTGGATCTAAGTGTTAATAAGGTTTAACTTTTAGACATGAAGCCTGTGCCCTCATCCTCTTGTGTGTATAAAATAACACGTGAAGAACATCCTCTGTTATTACGGCTTCATGCATCAACAGGGACGGTACTTTGACCTCAGGCCTGAGACACTTAAACCTTTAAAAGCGTATAAAAGCTTTGTTTGGTCATTTTACACTTTAATATTTGATGAAAAGGAGAAACAGCACTGATCGCTGGTGAAGGTTCAGGTCGGGTCGTCGGAGTGTAGAAATCTTTGTTGCGAGTGTCCTGGGAGAACGTCTGGAAGTGGTTATGGCCTCAGTTATATTTCATCACCGACGCAAACACTGACAGCTGCGGACACCACAGACACACAGCGTTTTGTACTATACTCTGATGGAGGACATGTTCCATACAGATGCATATATATTCATGCAAGAGGAAGAAGAAGAGCGGCTTTGTCTGCTGTTGTCTTTGTATTCTTTTAATTATAGAAGTGTAGAGATGAGGGCAGCTGGCTGAGCTCCAAACATTCTCTATTCAGATTCACTGTCCATTTTTGTCTCTCAGCTCAAGCACAGTTGGTACCAGTGTCCGCACAGACTCAACAAATTGGTGTGTATACATGCGTCCGCACAAATCCTTGGGTCCCGGGGATCTTCTCAGATCCTCGTGGGCTCCGGGATGTGAAAACCTTTCTCCTTCTGTGGCAGATGTACAACAGTGTCCTCACTGCTTCACTGCTCAAGTGTGTGGAAACGAGAGGAAGCCTAATGGGGTCCATGGGGTCAGATGTTTGATCTGTTTCCACACACACTAACACATTCTCAGTGTAACCTCAACAGCCTTTCATCTCTGAACCCTAACTGGGCCTACAGGGTCAAAGGTCATGGGTCAGATAGATAAATACAAAAAGTAGTAGTAAAACAGACAGCAAAACACACAATTATATAAGCATGCGCGCAAGATATAGACATACACACAGACAAACAAACAGAGAGGACACAAAGTTACATAAACGTTGCTCATTAGGGAACCTCGTCTCTCTGTCGCACACGACCACTCCTTGGACAGGAATGTGCTTGAGTGTCATGCATCAACGTGCACACAACGCACCTCGATTGTATTTGCATGTAAACCTAAATGTACACTTACACACTTACACACACACACTCATACACAGACAGCGATGTCTTTCTGCACCTGAAAGAATGAGTCAGGTTGAACACAATGTAACTGCTCAGCTGCCTTGCATTCTCTGCATGACATCGGCAGGGTTTGTGCGTGTGTGTGCAATTTGTCGATCCCACACACACACCCTCTTTTCTTGCTAACGCCGATGAGCTCACTCTTGAAGCAACTCTACACACTGACAGTCTGTTGTTTCTGTGGCAGTCACTTCTTTCTACATCACACACACACACACACACACACACACACACACAAACCCCTCACAACTATTCACACAATACAACACCAAGAACAATTAACATTTCTTTTGTGCTAAACCATGAGCTGCCTGTAGTTTTTAAACAAGTCTTCTCATCAAAAGTAGAAACCAACAAATGTGGATTTTTGAGTGCCAATGCAGATTACTAATATTAGTGAGTAAAAATTGACATATATATATATATATATATATATATATATATATATATATATATAGCAGTGGTTCCTATATGTCGCTATTCAACCCTAATAATAAAGAAACCGTCTAGGTGTAACTCTCTCAAACCCTGCCTCTCCAGATGCTGTCAACAGGAAGAACAGGCGTTCACACCGGCAGGTAGAGACTTGCCACCAGGTGAACTGACACAGGTGGAACAGGCTCCAGACCAACACATGCAATTAACGCCTATGTGCAGAGTCTGTGACGTGATGAATCTGCTGAAACATGATGGTGTCTGTGGTCCTGCTGAGAGTCCACATGGTTTAAATAGGCATCAATAAGCCGGGAAATTTTAAAATATTACAATAAAAGGAAGGAGATAAAAAGACTAAGATAGTTGGGGAGTTTAGAAAGTGAGTCTATAGAGCCTGACCGATATTGAGGATAAATGCTGACAGCAGTATTCTGTGAACCGCTCTATCGGCTAGTTCTTATTTTTTTTCTTTATCAGTAAAATGGCAGTTCCCAAGGAAGACTGAGGAATGCATCTTAATCCCTTTTCATTCACTGGCTCAGCAGAACATCCAGCAGCGATATAAATACTGCAATAAGTGTGAGTGTGAAGCAGAGGTGTGACCCACTATAGCGTCAGAGAATGAAAACGCAAATGCCAAACACCAGCAGATGGAACGGAGCAGAATTACATTTCTAGTAAAAGCAGTTATATATGGAAGGTGCTGGCAGGAGGTACAACCTCAAGGGACTTGGACAAAGTCTAAATACTAAACTGGACCAGCTGTACCAGACTTAGCTGAGCCAAAACCGAGCTGGTCTGGCCACATGAAGAAAGCACGGTAACTAGTCTGAGTCTGGTATAACACAAGGCCTCCTATTCTTAGAGCCAATTAACAATCAGCGGTGCTGTGCGACACAGTAGCACCGCTGGTTACTGTCACACACGTCCTCATCAAATGCTCCAGGACACGGGTTTGTTTTTCTGTCTTCACACACAAGCTGCTTTCAGACTGAACTCCGGATAATCTCCTGACATTCTCCGGAGAGGCTGTATGTGAGAATGTAAACGTCTGAGTGAGAAGCTCTGAACATTTTCCAGAGTTTTTCCAACCAGTCCCCTGGTAAAAACTGAAAAGTCCAGACCCCATGTTATGGACGTTCACTGGAGTTCATGTGTGAAAGGGGATATGAAGATATACAGTTGCTGCATGTACATATTGGATGTATAACCTTGAACGTTATCCATTTACCTGAGGCATGTAACTAAGTCGCTAACATTTTAAAACTTTATTAACTCAAGTCAAGAGTCAAAAAAACGACAAACTAACAATATAACAACTCCTTTTGATAACCAACGTGAATTTAGAGACACAATGAAAATACACACAATCACTAAGACGAGCTGCCCTCTAGATTCCACTGCAGCGATGTAACTGAATACGCAGCCTGCTACTGTAGAGCTGCGGAGCAGAAATATAACACCGTCCCTCAGGGGCCACAGGGACCTGAGAGGGTTCATGGCACAAGAGTGAGTGTGTTTGTCAACTGAGAAAAGGGAAGGGAAGACCCAGTGTCCGGGTTAAGTAAGTGAACAGCTGTTATAATCACACACACGGAACCGGCAGCATCTTTAAAATGATTCATGATAAAGATTAGCTGGTCTGTCGAGTGGAGGCCGAGTGTCGTGGTTCTGAAGAGAGAGAGAAGCTGGTGAAGACGTTCATGTCCACAACACTGGTGGTTGATGATGAGTAAAGACGACGGTGAGGAGGAGGAGACGGAGGAGAGGAAAGAAGGAGCAGAGGCCGTTCTGGTCTCATTATCCTCTCAAGTCTGGACATGTGATCATTAACACATGTGCACGCACACGCACACGCACAGGGAGCCTCCCTCTTGCTTCTTGTGCTGACAGGTAGTCAGTACTGCAGAGCTGTAATATGGGGACAATCTCTCTCTCACCGCCGTGCACACGCAGCTCCCACAGGGAGCTCACACAACATGTAATTGCTGTGTACTTGCTGGCTGGCTTAATGCCCCTCAGATATGCCATTATGTGAGTCAACAGCTTAACACAGACAGTTTTCAACGAGGTCCAGAGACCACGTCCAGCTGGACCCAGGACTCCCAGGAGCCTTAATATACTGGAGCAGCGAACAGAAACAGAGGAAGAGGAGGATTAACGAGAGGACGACAGGAGGGGAGGAATGTGCGGGGGGTCTGATCAAGAGAAGGAAGGGGAGGAGAAAGTAGAGCCCTGACCAATTTATCTGTTGGCTCATAAATTGACAAACGTATCAGTATCGACCAAGTCTCTTAAATAACGACAATATTAAGAAAAGAGCTCTGAAGCCGACTGAAGAAAAATATTTACTAAAGCAACTAACCTACTAACTTCTCAGTCCAACTCTCTGCAGCCTCGGAGGAGAGTAAATGATGAACGTGGGATAAGAGGTTTAAAAAATGTGTTTGGAAAGATGAAAGATGGAAGCTCGTGAAGAGGAGGCATGTTTAAAACTGAGTGCAGCAGGAAATGATTCAAATGAAATAGAAACGGGAAAAACACCTTAAAGACGAGTGAAAAACAGGTTTTGAAGTTTGCTCGTCTACAAGAAAATACTGCGAATGGAACAAGAAGAAGACTGAGTTCGACACAGGAGAGGAAATGAGAAGTCTGTGTGTGTGTGTGTGTGTGTCTGTGTGAGTGTGTTTGTGGGGGAGCAGACAAGGTAAGCAGAGAGGACTGAGGAGACTGCTTACATGACGGTCACATGACTGAATCCACCACATGGGAACTAGTTTATCACACACAGTCTGCATCTCACTGACACAACAGAAAAATATTTCCTTCACTTTCACACATTTCACCGACTTCTGCAGCTTTGAAAAAAAGATCAACAAGTCAGCAGCAGCCACTTAATGAGGACGTGTAGAGGTGGAGAGAGAAGAGAGGAAATAAGAGAGGGAGGGAGGAGGGGGAGGTGAAAGGGAGGGAGGGAGGAGGGGGAGGTGAAAGGGAGGGAGGGAGGGAGTAAAGTGTCAAGCGATGTGGTTATTTGTTCATTTATTTATGCCTCTTCCTGTCTTTGTTTCTCAAAGAATTCAACCCAGAGTCGGGTGTCAGCACCACTGACCGAGACCTCTCTCAGTGTGTGTCTGTGTGTGTGTGTGTGTGTGTGTGTGTGTGTGTGTGTGTGTGTGTGTATGTGTGTGTCTGAATATTACAGTAATACATAAACCATGTGCCTCTGGAATGCTATTAAAAGTGATAACTTCTCAGACTTGTAGTTTTGACGTTCTCACTCAAAAGACAAACTTGAGTCAAATTCTTCAGAACAAACTGAAAGCGAACATTCCGGAAAAATCAGATATAACTGTCACATCTCTCTCTTGTTTCTGGTTTATTATTGTGATGATATATTTAAGCTCCGCCTCCTGGATAGAAGAAACAATACTGTGGGAATTCAAACCATCCAGGTTTTTTTTCTACTTTGGGCAGCGAGTCAAGCTTCAGCCGTGAAGTCATTTGGCAAATAAATCATTTGAAAAGCGCCGCTCCCACATCTACACTGGTGCGTCCAACATGAGAACAGAAATGCCAACCTGTGTTATGGCCTTTAACCCATTGTGTTTGCATATTTCTACATTATATGAGGCCATGTCTTCCTGTGTGTCAATAAAAACTGGGGCACGTTGCTTCATTCCACATCGCAGCACCAGTGTTGTGTAACTGTGCGTTGACACTGTGCAACACACACAAGCCCCATGTTACCGTTCTTATCCACTGATTTACATGTCAGGTTTTTAGTCCACACATTAGTGTCAGACCAAGCAGGACTGATATCTCACTATATTGTTCTGAAGTTTGCTGAAGTTACTGATATTGGAGTTGCTTCTGGGTTGGGTTTGTTCTACTGGCCTCTTCAGATAAACACCAATAAAAAAGACAAGAGTTTCACCACAAGTAACTAAAACCAGATCGGGGCATTTATGTTATGAATATGTTGTATTTGTGTTTTTCTGTATAACTGTATTTATTTATAGTAATGTTTATGGTTAAACTTCAAAATATCAAGCCTCTACTACATTTCTTTGTCATAAGGTTTTTTTAACATACATTTGCTTTCATTCATTAGCTGATATACTGGCTGCAGAATAGATAATGAATCCTGTCTTCTTCATGTGTTGAAGACGGCTGATCAGAGAGTGTGATGTTCTGTTTGCTCTGATAAATGAGTTCATGTCTCAGGCTGTAAGGGCTGAGGGGGTAAAGAGATTTAATGAGACCCCCGGACTCTTCATGGGATTATGAAGAACAGATATCATACACACAAATGTACCATTGTTTACTGACAATAGATTAAACAGAAGCGAAACAGATTTATTTGTTTGCAAATGTCATGGATTACTTCTCTCCAGATGTGCGACTGCTGCCAAAGACCAATCAAATTGTTGCCTCAACTTGATGGCACTCACACTAGTTTGTCTTATGTGAAAGACTCCTACATCAGTTGGAAAAGAAGAAATTGTCCCCATAAAGTTGTCTTTTTTTAGATCCATGGAGCAGGAAGGAAGACAGGATGGAATGAGGAGGGAAAGGTGGAATGAAAGTGAAGGAGGAAACGAGCGCCAACCCTGTCAAACACCACAGAGATGTCAGGAATGTCTGCTATGTTCTTCCTCCCTTCGGACTCCCTCTCTTGTGCATCATCACCCTCTCCTCTCCTCTTCTTCATTTAGGTCAGCTCGGATATCAGTGTTAGTGCTCAATCCAGAAAAAGAAAGATGGCCTAAGTAGAGACTCGTAGCGCATCCTTCCTCAAATCACTGTTCTGAGAAGAAGTTGTTTGGCAACTCATTGTTTCTCAGACATTTGGCTGAAGGACGGTGAAGTGGATCCTCCTCTACTAAAACAACTATGTCCACTTGAGACATCTGGTGAAAGTCAAGATGATTTCACATCGGAGGACGTCGACCTCCTGGACGTCCTGAAGAGCGCTCCAAATTTTTAACTGTGTTTTTATCTAATGTAAAAATGTACAAGAATATTTAAATGGGTATTTCAACAGCAGAATCTCAACGTCAAACCATAAAGAGTGACGATCCACAAACATCAGCTATAGAATACATGCAGGCATCAACTGGTACTCAAATATGTGCTGCCTGTTTTAACCTGGGCTGCATCAGTCCACACACAAAATAATTTTAAACAAATTTGTTGTTTAACCTGGAAACCAGAGCAAATCTGAGCTTTTTGAGATTGAGCGTGCCCCCAGGTTAACTCCGAGATCTAATCTCCACCATCTTCATCACTGTTCAGCCATAGAGAAGCGATTTTAAGGGTTTATGGGTAAACTTTGAAAAGCAGTTATAGGGAAATGGATAAGATCAAGTCATCACCCAGTAAAGAGGGAAACCACTAGACAACCATCAGATTCACACAAGAGGCTTATTCGGCAATAGTGTCTCCCTCAGTTTGTGCGTCTGTTTCTTTCATATCACACCATCACTTATTTTTCTTGCCAGCCAATCAGCAGCCAACTAATCCACTTCCTGTCTTTAGAGGCGCAGCACAGGAAGCAGCGGGGGCGGAGGATGTCCGTGTTAATTCTCCAGGAATGCAGTGAATACGTCCAACCGTACAAGATGTAAAACATTAACCCCTGAGCCAAGAGGTGAAAACGTGTAAAACCATTCACTGAGAATTTACAGCCTCGGGTCCAACTCCTCATCACGTGAACTAGAGACAGTGTCTAAAGGCCTTAGACGCTGCGGTGACTCAAACCACTGAGGTGACTCATGTAGAACGCTGAATGGGGTCTGCGGGAAATGTGCCGCTAACTGCTAAACTTCTGCAGAGGTGAGAAGTGACTGGCCTGTGTTCCAGTGGTTTATATTTTCTGGTTCAACAAAGAAAACCGACTCTACTTTTAAGTTTTCACACCCGCCGTTTGTTTCCTCTAAACAGAGTCACAGTGGCCAAGTTGACTTTATTAGAATTGTGTTCATTTGTGTTCTCATTGCACATGAACAGCCACTCGGGTGTTTATTAATATATCTTCACACTGTGAATAGGAACTTGACGGTCAGGTAAAAGTGAGGTGGAAACTTTAGGGCCTAAATTAACGCTTGGATTTCATCATTGAGCTGTTTTAGTGCTGAGCCTGTGGTAATACTGGTTGCAGCTTTTTGAAAAGGCAAGTGACCTGCAGTAATAGAGCCATGGCAAGTTCAGACCTGCTGCTGGACTGAGTCCACAGAAACCTGACGTCACCGCTCAGGATCAACGTTAGTACTATAAAAACACTTCCCCCTCCATGAAACCACAATTAGATCCAAATCAAGATCCATGAATTATTGAAAAAAAAAGAAAATGTCCTGCAAACTTCCTGGATCCACCCCTAAGTCCCAAAAATGTAATGGATCCTTTCTTGGCCTATGTCCTATCAAGTGTCATGGAAACCCGTTGAGTAGTCTTTGCGTAATCATGCTGACAAACCAGCTGACCAACAAATGGACACGGCCCAAATCATAACCTACTTGGCGGAGGTACAAAACAATTTCCCAAAGCTGAAGATTCCACAAATGAATAACTGCTTCTCTTTCCTACTTTAGTTTCCTGCAGTTGTTCCGAATCACCGGACGCCACACACAGATTCTGATTTACTGCAAACATGTATTAATCACTTCACAAGAAAAACCTCTTGCTCATCAACATGGAATACAGCTAGTAAAGAAATTAGTAAATGTGTAGATAAGATTGTAAAAGATGTAATCAGAGTACTTGATAAACCCGTCACCTTCTCTTACTGAAGAAGAGCCACACCTCGAGCACAAAGAAGCTGGGATATAAAGGTGTGGTAAAGTCAATAGGTGTTGCAATGATTGACACCATTTTACAATCGAGGGCCTTAGGCGACGCCCACGAGCAGCAGCTTTATGACTCAAACTGGCCGTTTCACAACTAGCATGCCGGTTTGGAAAGGTTCTCGCCGTGTTGAGAAAAAACCGACACACATTGCCGAGCATGACTTCAGCTTCCACAAACAAATCGCCGCTTCAACTGCTTTATTTAAAACATGTCTGATACTTTGTGGTGTCGGTTACTACATCAGAAACGTAGTTCCTCCGTGAAACGGAAGTAAAACTCAGAACCGAGTAGAAAATGTAAATGTTTTTTTTTACATTTCTACGATGTATGTTTCGAATCCCCTTATTAATCCTTTTCTTCACAGTTCCCATATATTAATAATTTCTCATCTAGGACTGGGTTTCACCACCGATTTCCCTAAACGTCTGAATACACTGAAATATCTTTAATGATTCTGGTTCTGGTTGAGCGGTTCACCTTTATGAGCAGAAACGTTCTGTAGCGATGACCGTGTGATCTTTACAGACATGTCTCACTTCTCCACTCAAGCCTCAGCTTGGCTCCAAACCAAGAAGAACGATCACGAGTCAATAGAGAGAAGTTGAGTTTAAAGTAAAACAAACAGCAGGTAAGACTGTGACTGTTTAACCTCCACGTCTCCTTCAACCTTGCCCGAGTTAAACTTTGCTTTGCTGTGATGCAAACATGGTTCCATCAAGTTATTCATTGTTCATATCTCCAGTTAGCCAGAACCACCAGTAGCTAGAGTGGTGTTACCCTTCTTTCAACAGCCTGACCTTCCATTACAAAACCAGGGCTCTGCAATCACTGAACGAGCTGAGGTCATTATTACACCCCACTGCAGTGTGTGTGTGTGTGTGTGTGTGTGTGTGTGTGTGTGTGTGTGTGTGTGTGTGTGTGTGTGTGTGTGTGTGTGTGTGTGTGTGTGTGTGTGTGTGTGTTTTTACAGGCCCAATCAGGAGTTTGGCAGGCCTGATAGCAGTTGGCAGGGCGAGGCGTCAGCCGTTTGTTTTTCGGCCTTTTTTATTAAAACCGCTGGCTGAATGTTTCCAGAGCTCCAGGACAGGTCTGCGGTTGTGTTGTTGATCAGTCCAGGCCGGAGGAAACAGAATCGCTACACCAGCTTCGTTAGAAAGCGTTCAGTTGCCCTGATGCCAAACTGACTCTGACTGCAGCTCCAACGGGACTCTTTAAGTTCAGGATATGACTGTGACCTGGATCTGTGCTGTGCAAAAGCATATTTAAATATAGTACATGTAAAGCATGAAAATCGCATGGATGGGATTAACATGACGTGCAAAACTTATTCTTACCTGTTCAAATCTTCAAGTTACTGTTGTGCCTATCATCATGTGGAAGTTTTTACAAAAGCTGATCCTAATATGTCGATATTTAGCTCTCATCTATCTGCATCTAATATACAACAATAAGCTTAACTTTCTGGCCATACTTTTTAAAAGTGGGTTTTAAAACTACGGTGTATTAAAAGCAACTAGTGCTGGTTAACTTCCCAGAGAAGCATGTCCTCACAGCGTTGAGTTCACAGGGTCTATTCACAACCATGACTCAAAGAAACATCTGAAACCAACTGAAGCCTGGTAGAGGAAGTTATTGGTCAAAATGGAGAAGTAATTAATGTTAGAGAAGTGAACAACATTCATGGAGAATATACTTGCAGGGAAATATAGACAAACCGATATTTAAATACGCTCTAGTGCTGTAACTGATTCCTCGTTTCCTCATCACTGTCTGAAGCGCCTGCTGCTGTGGGAATAAAAGCCACTATAGATAGAATGACTAACAGCTAAACTCAGCGACTAAGACCGAGTTACTCAGCTCTGGGTTATTTTAATCATTAAGGGGGAAAAGCAAACCCACGAGAGACTCAAGCCAAACGTGCTGAGCTGGCAGCATCACCTCATCCACCTCTGTCAGCTACAATCACACACACAGTCGACAATTAAGTTCAGAGGCCGAGGGCGCAGCAGGTTGACCGCCTGAGTGACGCCGCCACAACTACGTCTTTGGCACAGGGAGGAATGAAAGGATGTGAGGAAAGAAGAAGCTAAATGAGAGAAAGATAATGTGACAAAAAACAGGTCTGAAATATTTTAATTCAAAGTATGTGTGTGTATGTGTGGCATGAGAGGCACGGCACCGCAAGAGCTACAAATCTTCATTCGTTGCATTCCTACTAAAGAAGTAAGTGTCGTTGCTGAGTTCAACTAAAACCTGTGACGATAACCAACATGTATGAATGTATGAGACGTGAGGGACAGAAAGACAAAGGGACAGGAGGCTCGGAAATATCTCCTACTGTAGTTTGAGTGAATCATGTCGTGCTCGAGAGATAAATTAAGATAGAAAGAAAATAAATAGGAGTACAGAGGTGTGTGGGTGTGTAGGGGTGTGTGTGTGTGTGTGTGTGTGTGTGTGTGTGTGTGTGTGTATGTGTGTGTGTATGTGTGAGAGAGAGAGAAAATGTGGCCAAACAGGAGTTTCAGGCTGGCCCTGTTGCCCGGCAGCAGACAGCATTGTCACGGTAACAGGCTCTTCCTGCCCCTCCCCCTTTCCTTGCGCCTTGCACGCTTTTACCTTATAAGGCAACGCAGTCAACCGCGTGTCACAGCAACAATGGTTTTGTAATAGGGCAGCAAGGTGCACCCCCCGCTGACACACACACACACGCACACTTTAAAAAGGTGATGAACATACTAAAACACAAACTTTCAGCTTTACAGAGCCGATCCTTTAAAGTTACCTGACTGCAGCCATGGTCACAGTGTGTGTGTGTGTGTGTGTGTGTGTGTGTGTGTGTCTGTATTTGTGTGTCTGTGCATGTGTGCTCTGAAGTGCAGGAATGTGAAACATGACACACACAAACACCTTTCTTTTCTCCCCCCTCTGCTTCCTGCAGGAACAAACAGGACGGAGCAGAACGGACGAGCAGAAACAGGGAAGAAGTGACACGGCAGGTTAGATGAAGCAATGAGGTGAATTGAATCAGAAAAACAAAACAAGCTGCTCTTAACTTCCTGCCAATGAGCAGGAGACTCGGGTCAAACAGTGAGAACCACGATGTGCAGCTGAGGGAGTGTATGCACGTCCTCAGATGGCCTCGACTCCCCTTCAACACAAACATTTAACACTTTAACCCGTCACTCAGCTTCAAGTGTAGGGAGTTTTCAGGAAGTCAGACATTGGACTTTTTGTGACGCATGCAGCTAAAATTAAAACTCACAGTGAAGAAACAAAGTCGGATAAAGCTGCAGATTTCTGACTCAACACAGTAAATGAACTTGAGATGTTCAGATACCAGTACCAGCATCAGACATGCCTCAGATACTGAAGAACAATGCTGGGTCTGGCATAAGAACTTTGGAATCCACATTCAAACGACACAATAGGTTGGACAAGGACAGTCTCAAAGCCGACAAACCAATTCGCTAAGTCCAAGTTTCAGAATCAGTATCAGGAAGAGAAGACTTTTATCGAAACATCACAACATTTAACAATATTTATCTAAAAATGCTGATCCAGAAATTCATTTTGAACAGAAACGAAGTCTTAATCTAATTAAATCTATGTCACCATGTCCAGATTTGTGAAACTTTGTAAATTGGGTGTAAATGTCAGTTCCACAGTTTCATTAGAGCAGACGGAATGCAGACTGTAACATTGATTAAACCGTGTGATGAAGATGCAGGTTTAAGATTTTCCTGTTGGACATTCATTACATTCTTTGTTGGACAGAAAAATCCGATCATTTATGAGATAAGGTCGTATTTATAAATCATGCGAAGAGATTCCACACTTTTCAAGGACTTCCTGACTCTGAGAGTAATTAGGAGTGAGGGAGGAAGGAGACCTCGTAAAGAGGCTGAGAGGGTCCAGACTCAGCACAAGGAGCGCCACATTGTTTGTTCCAGCGAATTTCCTCTTGTTGATGACCCGTACAAAACACACACACACACACACACACACACACAACCACCCCCTTTGCTCTGTCACACATTCCAGAGCTCACCCTGCCCTTTATGGCTTCATGACTCACTGGCTGTACGCCTGTCTGACAAAGACACAGTGGAGCGGATGCCAAAGCAAATTGACATGCAAATAAACATGGATCAAACCACTGAGGCTGTCACATCACACACAGGAAAGTTAAGAGTGGCGGTCAGGGATTCTTTATTCATAGTAGTAGAGCTCATACCTTGGCCAAGGCCCAACAGTTCCCTGAAATAGAACTAAGTTACACACACTCATAGATATCAGTTTTCTAAACCTGCAGGATTTGTTTCATCAGGTTTCTGTAATCTTGCTTTCAGACAAACAAACGGGGGTGCGGACATAACCTCCTCCGCAAAGGTAACTGCTCTGTTGCTGCTGGAACAAAGCATGCGTTTGTATTTTCAGTTTTTGCAGATTAACAATTAGAGCCTCACAACATGTTTTGTCAGATAAATCTAGCTTGTAAACAATCTCCTATTCCTTCACTCGCAGAGGAAGGATTTTCTGCTTTATCCTTTCTGAGCCACGCTGACAGACGTACAACTTCCAAAACCCTGAAATGGTTACACAGTGATGATCCTGAATCCACACACTGGTCAACGCTGCCCAAACACACATTTATACATCGACACACTTCCTCCCACACTAACCTAAAACCTTAAGTTGATATAATGCAGTGATCCTCGTGCCCTACATAGACCCGTGCAGACCTGCTCCGAGCTCTTAAAACACACAACCCCCCTCGTTCCAAGCCCCTGAGGGTGCAGGGCTCAGTCGTGGCAGATACAACCATGTGCAGGTCTGGTCTGTGTGTGTGTGTGTGTGTCTGTGTGTGTGTGGGATCACAGATCGATACGTCTTTATAATGAGTTTAACATAGCATCTTCTGCATCAATCCAAGTTTAAATAAAACAGCTGCACAAAGTATGAAACCATCAAGAAGCTGATTTTATAAACACGCAACATAATCCGTAACTACAGGAGACACCATATTTAGATACGATGCTGAATTATTCAGGGATCTGAGAAAGAGCCTTGATGGCGGTAACTGTTGCCGTGCATGGCAGGTAAAGATAAACGAGGGGGGGAAGCTGTTAAAGTGCAAAACTTCCTCTAGCACAAGTTCACACCATCTTCTCAAAGCTCAAGAGGCAACAGAGTCTTTGTTCCGCCTCAGAACTTCTCTTCTCAGAACTCGGAGGCGTCTGTGGGTGAACGTTTCTCAGCTTTCCACCAAGCTCAGCTGAATGTTTCACACCTTAAAGCAACAGATTCTACATCTCTACATTCAATTACTTTTTCAGGTGCACAACACAAGGTTTTTTTCTTGTATTTAGTTTCATTGAATAAATCTGTAGACACCTCCGTGCCTCTTGTGCTCCTTCATCTCCACGCTTCCTTTGTTAAAACACTTTATTCTTCAACCTCTCATCCATTAGTGTACCTCTGATGTAGCCAGGGACTTTGGCTACAACAGCACTAATGCACTTTAGTTTTAAAATCAAAACGATATCTTCAGTCATGTGACCATTTATCGGTTTTCAAACTAAAACAGGGCCAGCATTGATTCCCAACTTCTCTGTTCTAGAAAACTCCAGGAGTGTGAAGGGCCCAGATAACCATAGCAACAGTGATGCGTTTTAAAATTAAATCGTGTGGATGTAAGAGACTCTCTCAACCCTTCTCCTCTAAAAATAGATTTCACACCTTCCTGTAGTAAGAGACACTTTCAATCGAAAACACTGATAAATTAGAACAAAGCCCAGCAGAACACGTGCATCACTGCAGCCGTCAAAACCTGCTGGATGTCACAGTGAAGACGCAAATAACATCAGTCCCAGGTAGGTGATAGAAGAGCGTGTGTTAGCGCAGAAGCTCCTCTCGTGCTACAGTCACACACTCGGCAGGAAGCACAGCAGCGAGATTTTCACACCACAGCATCGAGTCGTGTCTCCTCAGCAGTGGTGTCAAAGCCAGAGCCACTGAGCTGCTTCTCTCCAGCCACAGAAGAAACTGTGCTGCTCTGGAGCTGCTCTGGGGATCGGGGTCTGCCTTCTCTCATGCACGCCGCCATGCCCTCGCTGCAGAGCCGTGAGTCAGAGGCGGCCAACAGAGGAGTCATTGTTAACCGAGGGAACGGTTGATAAATAATCCTCCTTGGAGTAGCCCTGACCAGATAGTAGGCTCATGGCCGGTGGCTGAGGGGGCAGAGGACTTCCCTGACCCACATTGAGACGAGCAGCAGAGCCGGCAGCGAGACCACTTTATTAAATATAAAGTAGACTTTACTTTATTATTATTTTTCTGTCCTTTCCAACATGGTTCTCTATGAAATTACTAACCAAGTGCGTAAAGACACTGTGGCGGCTTTCAGACCTGCACTGAGCTCTGTGCAATTTCCTGACATTACCCAGAGGGGCTGCACATGAGAATACAGATGTGTGAGTCAGTTGATACGGACATGCTCTGGAGCTCCTCAGTAAAACCTCTGAATGAGCCTATTGGAGGAAACAGCAGGAGATGATATGGAGGATCCACCGCGAGCAAGAGGCGACGTTGAGCAAGGTTCAGGAGCTTTTGACGATAAGGGCCGAAGTCGGTGTAAATGTGTAGAACAAGAACACGTGATTTTGGCAGCAGGATATATATACGTGTGTAGATGTTTTCCAGAGTTCATGTCTGAAAACAGCTGGTTCCTTATTCATAATGCTAACTAATGTGACAGTTAAGACAAAATTAGACAAACTATTCCCTGTTCTGATTGTTTAAATAATCTACAGTAAGAGACTGGAGGTCCACTATCTTGACTAGTCATCTGTTCCATTAGAGGCAGGAGTGACACAAACACACAAACACACACACACACAAACACACACACACACACACACACACACACACACACACACACACACACCAGTCTGCCTCTCTGGCCTGAGCCACAGGGCACGCCTGCCTGTTTGACTGAGTGGGGACTAAATCTGAAACCACAGAAACCTCAGCGTTCCTCTCTTTCCCACTGGTCATGGAGGAGGATGAAAACAGGGCTGCAGTCACTCTCAACATATTAACTCATCCTGAGTCTCACTCGTTGGTTATTTTTTCACAATAAAGTTATTCATAAAGATATGAAATCCTCCCGAACAAATCACAATGAATACGAGTCCTGTGCTGAAATAGTTGCTCCTCCTACAGGCAACATAACATCACAGTATGTGTCTAGTTTACATTACACCTGGTGGTAACATCCTGTCTACATAGTTCTGGTAGCACATAACGCTAGCTCACAGTTAGCTACTGGCTACTTCAAGCTTGAGTCGACACAACACCCAAACACCCCAAGCCTCACAATGGAAAGTATTTCAGTATTTCATGTGAAAGGATTTTTATACTGGAACCTGTTTGAAATTTAAATTCTTTCATTTCGTCTGTTCTGGCACCATTTAGGGAATAGAACAGCTTTTTAGTATTGATTTAGCCAAGGTATCAAAATACCCAACACTAGTCGCCAGGATCTCTCTGGGGCTAAACCTCTGAGGCAACAGTATATTTGTCCACAGTAAATTACAATTCCGTGTCCACACACAACTGTTTCACAATGAAAATCCATATTACACCCCCGAGCAGATGTTTGATTCTGCATGCTGCCACGGGATAAAACTTAAGTAAAGTAACAACAGCAGCAGAAACAGTCCAGGGGAGAAGAACCCTCCTGCTTTCCACTTTGGTTTGAGACCCTGAGGCCGGCAGCAGCAGCAGCAGGAGGAGTGTTTGGATTCTCCGTCTCTTCAGCTGCATAAACTGGCAGTGAACCTGCAGCAAGTGTTTACCAGCCATCTGTCCGGATCTCAATGTGTTTCTCTAAATGCAGTTTTACACTTGCTGCATAATCCCCTCCAAAAAAAACATGTTTGTGTCTCGATCCTGCAGACTAATAAAGGATCATATTGTTTTTAAACCCAAACTTTGGATCTACAAATACATAATTTCAAGCCATAAATAATTTGTGAATGATCAGCAAAAAGTTCCAATGAAGATTTAAAAATCACCCCAGAGACTTGAAGACAGAAAACGAGATCCTACTGTCCACTGGTATGTCTCTAAAACGCTCAGGGCTCGAAGTCTCACAGGGATCCTCCTGAAGTATGAAAATAACAGATTGAAGTTATGAGCAGGCCTCAGGCCGCTGCATCAGCACCCAGATACAAAACCTCACAACAGACAGAACCCTGAAGCTGGACCTCTCAGTCACACAGACAGGAAGAAACGATTGGCTTTTGCAGAACCGGATCCTTAAAATAGCAACAAACACACACACACACACACTGTCCTCTTTTGTCTGAGCCTGTTGCCTTAACGACTGTGGCAAAGACGAGAGAGATGCAAGGGGAGTGTGTGGGATCATCTGGGGAGCAGAGAGTGCTCGCTGGAAACCTGAAGGCCAGGCACAATCAGTGAATATTTAATGCTGCTTTTTTTGTGCACTGAAACCAACACGGGCTCCATTCATACCCTCTGAGATGTGTGTGCTTCAGATGTGTGTACACTGAGTAAAGAAAACGCTCAAGAATAACAATTATAGAGTTTACGATGACGCCTTCGCAGCAAAATCCTGCAACATTCAGGAAGTGACGGAAAGAAAAAGAAACCTGCCTGACAAACTGGTGAGTAGTGTCTTACGAGTAGTAGGCAGTTGTTGCTTGTGTGCGTGGGTTTAAATAACCACTATAGATTGTTGTATGTATGGTTGTGTCCCAGGAGGCCTCTCCTCTTCACCCCTTTGCCCAGTGCCCCAGTTTGAAAGCTGTTAAATTATGAAGCAGAAGCTCGCTGAGGAAATCAGAGACAGCCGCAGAGGAAAGAAACAAACACAGTTTGAATCCGGCAGTAAACCAGCCAATCCTGTGCCGGTCTGGACACGGCAGACACAAGTCGTCACACGTGTGGGATCACTTTGAATAAAAGCCTTAAGAGACTGTTAGCTAGCTGCAAACTGAGTAAAGCTTCCTCTTCACAGCTTTAGCTTCCTACCACAGTGATGTTGTGTTGCTGTGTCATGTGAAATGTTCACACACTTTTAAAGACGGTCACTTCCCCGACTCTACGAGAGAGTGGGGGATCTTGCGGTGACAATTCTTAACTGACGGCCAGTAGATTATCACGATAACAGTTAAATGATGGTTTAGCTGTTTCAGAGCCGTGAGGTCTGCTCTGCAACCACAGCTGTGTGACAATCAGACCAGTGTGGCATGCAGTGTTAAACCCCTCCAGATGTCTGTGTAAGTGAGTGTGTGTCTGTATGTGTGTGTGAACATGTCCCAGATGTAGAATGAGGCCTTATCATCCCTGTGCACCCTTTACTACCAGTCTGCTGTGTTTTCTCTCTCTCTCCGTCTCTCTTGTTCTGTCTCCCTCTCTCGCTCACACCCACCCCAGAGGGAGCAGAACCTGTCTAGGTGCGGCTGTGACTGCAGATATGCATCACAGCTAATTCTACAGAACAACATGATTATTATTAGAGGTAGAACACAGTCGGCTTTTGGGATCTGACCTGACTCGGGGGGACCTGAGGAAAACAGCAATTATCACGAAGCTCTGCATCGTTTTGAACAATAATTCAGATTTTAACTGGATCTTGCGGACATCCCATACCGGACTATGGTCTGTGACACAGCCTGGTACAATAAAAACATAATCCTCTGGTCCACCACACACTCCCAGTCTGTGTAGGAAGAATATCCACAAGGAAATGAGAACAGAGAGAGATTACAGCTTCTATTAGGGTTTCTTACACTAATTGTAAAATGTGAATTTATCTTTCTGAATGAAGTCTCTGATCACGCTGATATCAAGCAGCAGCCATATCCATACATATTGTATGTGCCTTTATGCACCACTGCCTTCACCTTTGTGTTCATCTGAGATACATGTCGTATTGGAGTTTAATCTGGGGATCTGAGCTGGGAGATAATCTGTGTGTGAGTCGTGGTGTGGTTGATGTGGGAGGGATGGGCTGTCCCACTGGCAGATGTTGCTGAGCTGTCACGCTGGCATCAAGAGGGCGACCAGATTGAGGACAAACCCCAGACACTGAACAATACAAACTCAGAGCACACACACACACACACACAGGCATTGTGTGCTGACGTGTTTATTCCACACTGAAATCCAAACCATTTAATAAACTTTACATATGCTTTTATAAAAATACAAACTGGTAAATAAAAAATGTAAGTACTATTATAGATAAGTGAATATGATGAGGGTTGATCAATATTAGGTGGAGGATTAACCTGGTATATAAATTGCTGCAATGGGCTGTGAATATGTAATAATTTCTCTGGAAATCCTTGCAGCATAATTTCTCTTGAATTGAATCATGTGTGCTTGGAAGAAAAGAAGCTTTCACAACAATAAGACCGATCATTTAAATAGAATGGCCCAACAGTTGTCTTATGAAACCACATTTAAATTCACAAGATTTTGATCTTGATCTTCACCAAATTACGAAGATGCTCTGAGAAATCAACAAGATGTTGAGAAAAATATAACATTCCAGAGAAAACCAATTTTATGGGTCCTTTCATGAGGTAAACCGCTTCCTTCCACCAATTTCTTGGTAATTCAACCAGAGGTTTTTGTGTAATCCTACAAACTAACAACATACAAAAAGAAAACTCACCCTCTTTAGAAGAGGTAAAAATATATCTTATCAACCATGCAACTAGAAATGCTTTTATAGGGTTTTAAAAAAGTGTGTTACTGGTTGTAAGCAATGCACATTTATCTATAGTGAATGAAACAGGACGGTGCATTAGGCTCCTTTAGAACTTCAGAACCAGACCGAAATAGCAACAGTATGAACATCACGTCTTTCTCTTCTATTATTCTGATACAATATGTATTGAACCTGAACACGGTGATAGCAGAGTTCTGAAGTGCCGTTTCCAAAAATAGTGAGCGCTGCGGTTCAGAGTAGAGAAGCTGCCGCCGCACAGATACATGTATGAGCACTATCTGCTCCGTGCAGCCATGGAGACGGCAGAGATGAGAGGGCAGGCAGAGATATTCAAAGACACAGCAGGTTACAGTGGTGCACAGCCGAGGCTGCACAACACCGGCACAATTGTGAACCGTTATCTTATTAAACCACTGCGGTGACCAAGTGATGTAACGGTCCTCTTTGGCTGATTTGCAAACTGCAGCTGTGAACGAGTTGTAGCAGTGAATATTCTTCATCTTTTATCTTCATAACTGCAGCCTGATGTAACACCTACAAACAGTGGGGGTGGGATGTTGCTGTGATCCTACACACTACAGTGTGTTTTTGAGGTACAACACTGAGTTTAACTGCATTTTTCTCTTTTTATGTATTTTTTGTGTACTCCATTTGTTTCCCTGTGTGTTTGACAGAACATAGATGATGCTTCACAATCAAATTCACACTCTCTCGTGCATGCAAACACACACTGCATGGTGTGGACATGAGACGAGCCTTACATTTGTTTAACTGTACTGTGTTTACCAGAAGCCCCTGCAGACGAACCCACAGCTAAGTGTGGGGGGGGGGAGAATAGACCTCAATTTTAAACTGCAGGCATCACCCCATGCCCAAAAGGGTAGCCCCCACCCTTCAGACACATAAACACAGGCATTTAAAAACACACACACCTAAACACACACGCCTTTCTTCTGCTGCTGTCCTACAAACAACCCCCAACCGACTTCCCACAAACACTGTGTCTGCATTGGAGGATTTGTATTGTCCCACAATCAGTACAGTCACAATCTCTCTGCTCAGACACACACGTGTTGTCTTACGCTGCTTACAATGTGTGCTGGAGAGTGGACACTTTCCTGAAAAGGGTTCTTTCATGGCTTGTGCACCCTCCCTCCACAAAATGTTCATTCATCTGTTTTATACAATCCTGCAAACCATCAGCAAATTAAAACAACCTCCTCTGTGGATGTCAGGATGCAGATCTATCATATGGTCTCTGGATACAAAGTAAGGCAAGTGGATCAAATGTACATACAAAAGTCAGTGTGTTCCTCTAAACCCTTTGTTGAGGACACACCCGAGGACATGTGAACGCAAAAACCATCAACAAGAATATTGGCAGCAAACCAGAAGGAAATTCTTGGTCTTTGTTGTTGCCAATTTCAATTCATCAGGGGGAAATGCCATTTACTAATCCTCATTACTGCACACAATAACCTCGAAGTGAGCATGTGAACAGCCACCGTGAGTGAGAGAGTTAAGAGTTATAATCAGACAGGAAGTGCGTCCAGGGATCTGCGGGCGCTCTGACATCCGAACGCACCCGAGTCCTCGCTGTCCCAAAATGCAACGCACACACAAAGAGAGTGGGAGAGAAACAGACCGCGAGGAAATCTCTTTGAAAGAGGAACACATTAGGCTTCACCACCTCGACACACAGGCCTACAACCGACCTGTGTCAATAACCGCTCAGGGGCTACACGGTAGCTACGATCCCTCACAGCTGATTGGACCATGTGTTCGCCGTCTGCAGCTCCGTGTCTGCGCTCGGCTCTTTGAACTCGCCTGCCACGCGGGAAGCGATCCGATCAATCACAGCGTGGCGATGTCTGAAAGCTTTTTCTGCACACAAATATTTGGAGCAACGATTGGCGCCGCAATATCCGCCACATTGAAACAGGCTGGATGATAAAGCTCCTCAGTGAGTGAACACCCTCTGCCCCAGAGGAGGATTCTCCCTCTGGACTCCACCACGTCGGCCACATCTGCAATCCTGCAAACCCCCAATGCAAAAAAACAGGATACCCCGCCCCCCTTTAGTAAAAAGTCACCTCCCATAAGCCAGGCAGGCTATAATGGGCCACCAAAGGAATGTCTCCCCCCGCATGCTCTCTCACCGCCATCAAACGCAGAACAGAGAGAGAGAGAGATGGCGAGGGAGGGGGGCGACCGAGAGGGGTTGCATTCCTCGCTGCCTTGTCCTCTCACTGCCTGTCTGCTGGACTGACTGGTTCGTTGTTTAGGTCCACGAGCTGATTCTGGATGGCGGGCACAGCTGAGGTGGAGGGCTTTCCCACAGCTGACCTGGAATCAGCTGGCGGTGAGGGAATGACCCAAGACTTCCATTATCTCACGTCCCAAAATACTCAGAGAAAAAATGCAGTTAGGAAAAACTGCTTACTGAAGTAATTGTCTCAGCAGATCTACAGGCTCAGTTCAGTTATATTAGAAGTAGGAAGAAATGTGTTGGATTTTCCACTTCGTTCTTTATTCTGGCAAATCCTCTGAAAATAAGTCTGGAAAAACCATGATCATCAAAAATATCTGAGTTCAGGTGTCTGAACCAACAACCACCGGTTTGGTTCAAGTGGACCAAATCTCAAGTATGCGACTCAGGTATTTTTTCATGATAGTGTGAATAAAATTTGTTCCACAGTATCTCCCATTAATTATCTAGCCTGAGGCCTGTGAATGAACTTTGTGGGGAAGGCTAGGTCCAAATCTATCACAGCTTGGACCCGTACAACTGTATGACTTGTTATTCTTTTGTTCATGTGGGTCAGTACAAGACTGTGACAAGTTCACAATGGAATCTGATACTGGCCCCATTTAAAAAATAGCATGAAACCAAAAGATCTGATCGGTAAAATGAATGAGCCCGAAAGCTTTAAGTGTGAATGTAGGTTTATATCAAGAGCATAAAGAAGATGATAATCCTGTGGAGTGGATCCAAGCTGAATAAACGTAATGTCCAACAAGAGGCTGCAACACAATGCAAGAGTGTGTGTGGTGATTACTACTTTAATAACAACTGCCCTCATTCAAGAGTAATTTCCTCTTGTTCACCACATCCCGTTCAGGTTGGTCCAGCGACACAGCCAATCACACACACACACGAAAAGACAATCAATCAAAGCGTTTGTTTGTGTCGGTTCTTCTCTACAAATGGACCATTGTCCATTGTTGTTCAGCAAACAGCCAATTTACTCAACCTTCCTCAAACGGTTTCAGCTCCCTTCTGGTTTTTAAATGTTTTGGAACAGGAAGTGGGCTGGGTTGGAAAATAAGTGACATGGCAGCTTGTTATGCAGCCAGATCTAAGCCAATGTAGTAATGACCACAGGGTGTATTCTTTGGTCCATTTGTCCTGGCAAAATGTCCCTCGCAGCTCGTCCTGAGCCAACCGAGGCCATCTGAGCCGGCTCCGCCTGCCAGCCACACAGAAAGCATGTGAAGGTGGGCGCCAATAGAACAAACTAACATTGTGTCCAGCTGCCCACCTTGGGCCCTGGCGGAGGAAGTAAGAGGAGGTTGAATCCAAACAAATTCCTGATGCTTAGTTTGAGACATTGAAAAACATGTTTACTCTGACATCAGGCTACAAAAAAAGTTATACAAGTGTAAATAAAGATGGAGGACATGAGGGCTGCTGAAGGTGGAGCCAAAGCTTATTGATCATCCCCTAGTGGCTGGCTGCAGTATAGCTTATAAATCTTGCATCCCCGATGTTAGCAGATCGGACATTCAAACTAAAATAATATTTCATAAAGTATGAATGGAACTTGGTGACTTTACTCAACACAAGAGAAATATTATCCCAAGCTACGTCAAATCCTCTCATTCACCCTCCCATATTTCCAGCAGTGAGAGGAGCTGTGAGTCAGTGTAACAGTCCAGCTTCAGTCACTGCAGTGCAAACACAATGAGACACTGGCTGCATAGGAAAATTAGGACAGATCAAACACCAGCCACTTACCACAACTGATTGTGACCCTGCATATGTGCGATGCGACGTACACTGGCTGCAACATGGATCTTGGGGCGCTAAACTGCGATGAGTACCATGGGCACACTGAGAAACAGGCCGGATAACAGCTAGGATGAAAAAATTAACAGTGGTCCAGCAAACACTGGCTAGGCTGCGACAGCTGGTGAGCTGAGCGATGGGGCCGCTCGATGGGGGGCACATGAGCGCCAAAGACAACAATGATTGCATTGCTCGTGGCATTGAGGGGGGGAAAAAGCCCTCCTGGACGCCCCACAAGGGAGCATGGACTGAGGGTGGAGAACCACTGACTGTTAACACAAATATCACAAATTGATGTGCATGCACGGCACTGAAGGCCGATAATTTCTGGATGAATTGTATGGGCGCTCTGATATGAACTGCATGGCACGCACAAGAGAGTCGACCATGCCCAAACTGAATGAAACACGTGTCGTAGATGAGAACATGACTAACATCTAAGTGGACAGTGACACGAAGAGCTGCTGACAGTCAGGGGCGTTGCTGGGAGGGATGGGCACGTCTCTGGGACAACTGACCGAAATACTAGATGGAGACGGGGCTGGACGAAGAAGAGCAGGAGCACAAACATTGCACCACTGGAAGAGGGGGGGGGCACCCTCTGCAAAAATGGTGAGGTACACACAGGCAGTCAATGGTGGGATTGGGGGCCGAGAGGTCGAAACAGCCTTATAGCAAGCACCAGCCAATCCTTATGGGCCAAAAGGGGGGATAACAAACCTCTCCGGGGGGATCTCTATCCCAAACACGACACACCCCAGCCGGACCACATCACTGGCCCGAGCTCAACCTTGCCGCTGGACAGACCAAACGCACATTTCGACCGACTAACCACCCTAGCCAGAGTGGTGGGCGACCCGAACACCATAGTCATCCTAACGCCGCATTGTCTGCATCAACGGCATGTGTGGGCGTACCAAGCAGTGGCGCGTGTGCCCCCCCAGGGTAGAGTTCACTGGAGGCGTTGCGCTAGCATTGTTGGGTGTGTGTTCTATCCCACACCTGCTGTGGAACTGTCACCCGCTACAGAGAAAAGTGTGGCGTCGGGTCCTCGTTGTCCATTGCTTAGACGAGGCTCACAGTCCGACTGACAGGTCATCGACACTGGGGCAACAGGAGGCCCAGGGTAACGGCTGGCAAAGATGCTCGCCACCCAATTGCTGGCGAAGAAACAGGTACGGGGCGGTGCATGCCCCACCAAAACCCTCAGTCCCCAGAGGTAGCTCATCAGGGTTGTTGCGCTCCAGCAGTGAGGCGCCTGGTGGACATGAAACTGGGTGTGTGTTAAAGGCGAGGAAGACAGGACCCATAATTCTGCCGGGGTCGTCCCAGGGCGACACTGCCAAAAAAGGGGGGCCAAACGCATCCATATACACAGGGCAAGAGCGCAACAAGGCAGTCAGGGTAAAGTGCAGTGTCGGTCATGGGGCAAAACCTGTAGCTAGGTAGAGAGGTTTGGACTGCGAACCTTGTACTGAGAGGTCGCTGAGCTGAACTGCTGATAGCGGAGAGCAGGAGGAGTGATAGGTGGAGACCAAGAAATAATACAGGTCAGCGGGAGGTGAGGTCACCATGAACGATCGGGCAACTGTTCAGTAACTAGTGGAGCGGGCAAAGAGTGAGGTCTCAAGATGGGGCAGCATAAGACAAGTGGTGCAGGATATGAGCCCACAGGAACACAGGGGTGGTCTAGCAGGGAGGCAACGAGCGCATGTTGGGAGGTAGACAAAATTGAGAGTGGCAAAATACCAACATCCTCAAGATGTGGCACTTGCTGCCAAGGCTAGTGCGGGATATATGATGTCTAATACAGTGGCAATAATACAAGCCTCCAGGGTCACATGTTCTGTCAGTTGGGAGGTGCTGAGAGGAACTGCAAGATGGGTCTGGGCTCACTGCTGCAGTGACAAGCGAACAGGGAGGAGGACATAATCTGGGGAACGAGGGGGGGAACTGATAGACACCAAACCCCCAAACTGGACACTGACTGTGAAGCTGGAAGCCTGCCACCCAACTGTAGCTGAATCACAAACTGACAATGACCAGAAACAGAAAGTGATGTCCGCCCACTGCGCTGAATGGCACCTCCAACTGGGGCAGAGGTACAGGATGTTCAAGTAAATGCGGCAACAAAAAACTCGTGACCCCCTGTTTGGGAGCGACATGTGAGCGGTGCAAGCTGTGGTGGTGGGCCAAAACTAGAGAGGAGAAAGCTTGGGAAACACGAGAAAGAGGCGCCATAGTGAGAGACACAGTGGGTGGCAAAGAAGACCTGCCACACTCTGGGTGATAAACAGAAGACGGGTGGCCTCAGACTAACTAATGGCTGAACTGGGGCACTGGAGCGATCCCCACTGTGGGCGTGCGAAAAAGAACGGAGCACGTGTAAAAAATGAAAACATGTGAAATGTTAAACTCGGTGACCTGGAATGGCCAAAACATCCAAACCAACAGAACATATGAGAGTAAGCCTAAAGTGACCCTCACCTCCAAGACAACATCACTGGGGTCTATGTTCTGAAGGGTGGGACACGCGTGACATGCTTCTAGCGAACGCTGTGACACACCATAGTGACATGATACCAGCGTGCCAGCAATGTAATCCGCCCAGAGGCGCAAGGGAAATCTGAGAAAACTGACCACTAACAAATCACCTCTTACAACAGACAGCCCTGGATATACTGCCCAACTGGGGCGACTATCAAAACACGCGGAAAAGATAACTTGCTAGTCTCGAACTGGCAAACAGGAGAAATGCCTGCCCAAAATAGACATGGCCCCCTGTATGGGAGGAGATGGTCGTGACTGGCTTGGTGAGAAAAGCTACACTGCTTTACACCCCTTAGTGAGCGTGTGTGATGGGCCAGAAGAGTCACGCCCAACCCCAGACTGGAGCTAATGCATGCTGGTGGGACTGAAACCAAAAAGCTCAACAGTGAGGTTTGAACCTGGCTGGGCTGGCGTGGCCATGAAGAGGAGTATACACTGATGAGCGGCGTCCCGCCCGAACAGTGTGTCAATAACCCGCAGTGAACTTGAAGAGACGTGTGTGGAACGTGCTGGTGCTGGGTAGATATGAGTCAACACTGTACAATGGAGTACGCTAGGACATGCGTGGTGTTGAAGCTGCTGAAGCCCACATGTGGACGTGACAACCTGAATTTGCAAAGGGAGTGGGTACAAATCTGGGCAAGAGGAGGAGCCATCGCCGAACAGAGAACAAAAAAGTCCAGTCAATATGAATGAGGTTAAGGAGGGTGGTCCTGAGAAGCACAAACTACGACAAGCAAGCTGGAAGAGTTAGGGCACAAGAGTGATGGAGAAAATATCAGATGTACCCAGTGTGAGACTGAACATAAGGAGACTATAACCTGTTGAACTGGCGGATGACAGAGCTACAGAATTGACTACTGCCATGACGTGGTGCTCTGGAGATGGACTGGTGTATCACGAGCCCCAGCACATGCAGGGAGAACTCGTGGTAATACCAATAACATGATGCCGTGTGCCAGTTAAAAAAAAAATAACATACAGAGAAAACTCACCAAACTTGTGACAAACTGCGGAATAAGCCACGACATAAGGAGTCAGGACATTCTTAACTCTGGTACAAAGAGAAAACTTGCCCTGCTATGCCAACGTAGTGCTCGGGGAACCCCTAAAGCAATCCCAGCCTGGATCAAAGCGTAGGCTGGATCACAAGCAGCCTTAGATGTGTAACCTGTAACCCCAATAAACGAACTTGACACAGGAAGTACCACCACACAGTGAGGGGTAGCTGGTAGTGCTGGCATCACATAGAGTGCGTTGAGGAAATATATAACAGACAACTTCATACTGGCTTAGAGCAGGTAGCGCCAGAAGCCACAAGACACCGGGGGAACCCTTGTGCAGCCACATGGCACAAGGGGGGAGTGTGAGAACCGCCTGCCCACCACGAGACTCGCACAACCATGTGAGTTAGTGTCCGTGTACAGGGACATGATAGTGAGGTGCACTGCAGAACCGCTAACCCTGGACGCTGATGAAAACAGTGGCCCTTAGAGTGGGACCGCAACCAACTGGGACCTGAGACCCACCGATGACCAGACGGGGGCAGCAAGAGGGCAGGCGCATTACACATGTCGGTGTGGGGGTGGTGTGCGGTGTGGATGTGTTGGGGTCTGTGCAACCCGCAAGAGTGTCAAGTCCCTAAGTGGTAACTGTGTGGTGCTACAGCACACCCAGGTTATGTCTCCCTGAATCAGTGTTGTGCCCTAAACCGACATCCCACTCGGCAGTACATCTGTCACGCGAGTAGCCTACCTAATACACAGTCGGACTGCGAGGGACGGGAGATACGCACAGCTCCCCACAACAGTGGATGACAGAGCGTGTGTGGAACAACTGTGGGCCACCCCCCAAGGTGAGTGAACATAGCCAATACACACCATAACTGCAGCAGAGCATCGCTGGCCCGATCAGCGATCTTGTGGGCGACTGGGATTACATAAAAAGTTGACGAACAACTGCCACTAAGCTCACGACCAGGCACCCACAGCCCACGAACCCTCACCACTTAACAGGGACACTAGTGGCCACGAATCTCAAAACATAGCGCAATGGTACAGAGGCGAGAGTGCCCAGACAACACAACCGGAGTGGTTTCCACCATACTAAACCTGTGGGGCCAGTGAACAACAACTGCTGAAGTGGTAACATCGTTGGCTTCTCCCCTGGGGACATAGGAAAGGGAAAGCGGGGGGGGAGGGAGAATGGGGGGATAAATTGGGGGGGGGGGGGGAGGGGGGGGGGGGGGGGAAATATAATTATTCACAAATAAATAATAAGAACTTAAATCTACTAACAAGGGGGGGAGCGTGGTGGTGGGGGGGTGTGTTGGAAGTATTAGAAAATTTTTAATATACAATTATTAATAAAAAAAAAATATGTGTAAGGGGGGGGGACACATATGTATAGTAATTAAATGGAGTATTATAATATTTTTTTTTGTGTGTGGATTAGTGGGGGGGTGTGAGAGAGTAAATATATTATTAAGGGGGGGGGGATTAAATTTGTATTTGAGATTAAAATGTTATTAGATAGTTATTATTGAGTTTGAGTGTTTTGGGGGGGGGTGGGGGGGGGGGGGGGGATGTGAATGAATGGGATTTAGGGGGTAGGTGGTTTTTTAAAATTTGTTTATGGGAGAGGGAAGGGGTATTCATGGTAGGCAACTGTAATGGGCAAAACTAGAAAGATAATTTGGCAAATCCTGCAACTAACTCAACCATCATACATAGCAGGGCGAGCCCCACCCATTTTCCTGAAATGATAACCTCGTTCATAGCCCATTCCACCCCCAAATCATTTGCAACACCTATACCCTCGCCCTACCCTAGCCCATCACCTATCATCCATAAACCCCAGTGGAGTCACCGTCTCCAGCGCTACCCAACCGCCCGTGCCCTACCGGTTGGTGTATCCACCAGCACTTCCAACGGCAGTCTAGACACCAGCCCTACAGAGCCACACGAGCACTTACACTGCTAGATGGTGCCAATGTGAGGGCACTACTGGGATGGAACTACCTGTTGAATCACCTACACAGGGAGAAACTAGTGGCTAGGGGGGTGCAGCCATACCGATGGGGCTAGTCCCTTGCGGGTCGTGGTATAGGCGACAAACCATCACACTGAATACTCCGTCGACTTGAAACACCGCAAAAAACATACAACAGCGAGAATAAAGGGACACGAAGCAAACACGATGAGGGGGTCTCCGAGCCAGGAATGTCCAACTAGTCAGTCAACTAGTGCCTGCATGAAAACAAGCCATAGAGCCTCTCCCGAGAAGGGACAGAGGTGTGGAGGTGTTGAAAAGGCAACGGTAGACTTGATAAAAACTTGCCAGCTATAGCGAGAACGTGCAACAGTACAGCGGAACAAACCTGCCGCTGACTCGACCCCCCTGAAATGACAACAATATCAATGGGGGGAACACTCCGCCTGAGGACTGAAAACCCCAGCTATATATGGGATTCGCAGGTGAGTCGACCAAGTTGATTCTAACCCCAGCAGTGTCGGTGCGTGGTGGTAGCAGTAAAATCAATCCATGTGAAGGGGGAGCGGGGGCCCGTTGCCCAAAACGTGCTATTGGCCCTGGAGAAAAGCTTGGCTAACACTACCCTGATGTGGGGAAATCTAGGGGGCTTGGGGTGGTCCCAATGCATCAGGGATCAAAAAGCCTCAATGGGGAACTACTGCCGTGCTAGCAAAGACCGTCAACGTGACCAGACGATGGTCTGACAACGACAACTACCAAACCACATCATACGACTGACCCTCGTGCGGCTGCCGCTACTCACCCACGATATTCTGTGTGTGTGGTTGAGCTGTAGTCTTCAGGAGCACCCAAGCAAAATTGTGGGCGTTGCCATGTAAGAGTGCCAGTCACCCACCCTCCTCGCATGATGTCTCATGCAAGAAGCGGACCCGACACCAGGGTCACTTGCCGCCGATGTGACACTGAGCTCACTGAGTGTCCAGGTGTGTCACGCATTGCGCAAACAGGGCTGGCGGTGGACCCAGACGTCGTGTGTGTTGGCACTCCCAGCCTCCCTGGTGTGTGTGCGTAAGTGTGTGTGTATCCACAGGCGCAAAATACGCCCTAAAAACGCCGCGAAACTGGTCTTGGCGGCCCTTAAGGATATACAGGGAACGTGCCCAGCAATCTCGCCCTCCGGTACATGATCATCGAGCCCTCATCCATGGACTTTGGTCTCATACACGACCCACCAACGAAAATTAGATCCAGTACATGCCAGTGTGTTTCGCTGCAGACACTTTAACGACCCGCTAATAGACCCACTCCGCGAACTCCAGCGACGCGCGAGTACGGCGCCATCGGCCGAACAGGTCCGTCAGGGCCAGGTAACTGGCACAGAAACTGAAGGCTGCCTCACAATCAGAACCTCCTTGAAGTCAGTGGGCATGCGGATGCATGTCTGACCCACTGGAACTGAGTCAGCACTTTGGTGACTCGAATGGGTAAACCATGCAGGGAATAGCGAAACTGTGATCTTTGCCAAGATTCAGTTATCGGGTGGTCGTTGAAGTAGTGTCCACACAAAGATAAACCGCACCACACCATGTCGACAGTGGACAGTGATAATTAGACAATGGTGGTCACTGTATGGGCAGTGGTTAGTCCACAGAAGTGCTGACTTCGAGAAATACGGTGAGAAGTGAACAATCAGGAGGGGGCAACTCTGGATGCATGGCAGTAACCTGACTACTGTTGCAGAGGCTGCCTGAACCTGAAGAGGGCAACACTGTGTAACCCCAATGGGCATCCTGGGCCTTGCAGAAAACAATCTGGTAACGAAACGCCTATACCAAACAGCAAAGCAAAAAGTTGGGATGAAGCGTGCCACAAGGGCAGTAGTGTCCCAGGTGTGACGCAGGCTTCTGCGTAACTGAGGGTGTGCCAGAAAAAGCTGAGGACCAGGTCCCGTCTAATGTCCAGACCAGGGAAGCCCCCCACTCGCGGTCAACACGGAAAGGACAGGCAGGAGGACCCCAATGGGTGACCTGACGGAGGCCCAACTAAATTCACACCAGAAGGAGGGTGGCTTGCCTCCATCCATGTGCATTTCATCACTACGTTTTGTACTCTAATGTGTGTGAGTGTAACGTGCTGCGTGCGCTGGAGAGCGCGGTCGAGAGTGTGGGGCATACGAAGGGGATGGGCACGAACAGGGGTGTCAGACTGGCACGTTCTTGTGCACTTGCCAGTGCAGACGGTAGTGTCCCTTTGTTGCGCAGGGTCGTTGAAACTAGGTGGGTTGCATCAATCCGGGAGGAAGCAACTGGTTGGCGGTTGAGGCTCAGGTGTGTAAGGGGACATAGACCAAGTGCCCCAGGCTGTTGGGGATAATAAAAACCGCCGCCAGGCTGTCATGTTGAGAGTGATCGAGAAGGCGAGTGTCGTAAAGCCATCGGGCGCAGCCCTGGCGCAGTGGTGTCCGTGATGAGAAAGGACCAAGAGAACATCATGCACATGTGGAGACAAGGAAGATACGTGCCAAGCATTGTGACTACCAGTTGCTGTGGGTGAGGGATCGAGACCCCCATCTGTGCAGGAGAAACGAGGGATCCAGCTGGGCAAGTAAAAGAGGCACATGGGCTGCGTGGCGTGCTCAGGGAAAGGTCAAGGTAGCGTGAGGGAGGAGGTGACCTGGGCGGGGACAGCGAGGCTGTGTG
>CM076719.1:1679532-1712032 GCA_038501795.1 Pseudopleuronectes americanus
CCCCACACCCCACCCCACCCCACCCCACCCCACCCCCACACACACACCCCCCCCCACCCCACACCCCACCCCACACCCCACACACACCCCCACCCCACCCCACCCCACCCCACACACACCACCCCACCCCACCCCACACCCCCCCCCCACCCCACACCACACCCCACCACACCCCACCCCACCCCACACACACCCCACCCCCACCCACACCCCACCCCACACCCCACACACACCCCACCCCACCCCCCACACACACCCCACACACCCCACCACCCCCCCCCCACCCCACACCCCACCCCACCCCACACCCCACACCCCACCCCCCCCACACCCCACACACACCCCACCCCACACCCCACCCCCACCCACCCCACCCCACCCCACCCCACCCCACCCCACCCCACCCCACCACACACACACACCCCCTACCCCCACACCACTCACACGCACCCTCCACACCACACCCACTACACCCCCCTCACCAGCACCCACTCAACTCACCCCCCACCCTCGACCCCCACACTCACCCCCACCACACTCCCACCCACTACCTCACCCCTCACTACCCACCCCTCACGCACCACACCCCACGCACCCCCACACACACACGACACACCCTCCACGCTCCAAATCGACTAATCCGCCCACACCCCCTCAACCCAACCCTGCCCTCATCCTCACACATCCACACCAAACACCGTTCATCCGCCCCCAAACACCCTCACCACCCAACCTACACGCCCACCTCCGCTCAACCCCCGCACCGTCCCCAACGTTCGTCCATCCCCCCCCCCAACCCCATCGCCCTCACCACCCGAACCTCCCCCCCAGTCCCACACCTCCCCCCTCCACCCCACCCACCAGAACCCCTCTTTCCCCTCTACCTACCCCACTCTATATGACTCCCAATACCTATCTACCAACCGTGCCACTCCTACCCCCCACCGCCCACACTGCCGGCCCAGCTCCTGCCCCGATCCCCTGCACACCTCCCATCCACCGGCCCCCCAATTCCACTACCCCTCCGAGCCCCCCCACCACAGACATCCCTCCCCACTCTCTCCCCACCCCGACACCCCCCCCCCCACACCAAGTTCCCACGCCACCCCAAGCAGCCTACCCGCTCACAAAACCCCCCCCCACCCCCCAGCCCCCCCGCCCCCTCATCGTCCCCGCAAACGGACCCTCCCCCTCCACAACCTTCCTATACCCACCCCCCACACCTTCCACCCTAACCGACCCCCGCCCCTCTAATTACCTCCGCCCGCCACTCCACCTACAACAACCCACCGTCTACAACCGAACTCTACCCCCCTCCCAACCCGTTTCCTCACTCCTCCCTGCCCACATCTGCCGGTCCCTCCGCAACACCCCCAACGCGTCCACGTCAACCCTCACACTGCCGTCCCCCCCACCCCACCCTCCATCCTCCCACACCCCCCACGCCTCTTCCCCCCACGTTCCATTCCCCTATGCCCGTTACAACCCCACCACCCCCCACAAGTCCCATCCAGCTCTCCTACCACACAAACGACACCCCACCACACCAAACAGACGCCTGCCCCCGCACTCCCGACCACCCCCACCCTACCCGCCTCACAAACGCCTCTCCCCGCACCTTCCCACAGCGTTCCCCCACGATTCTCCCCCGTCCCTCCACCCAAGCCACAGATCCCAACCAAGACACCCCCCCCTCCACAACCCACCCCCCCCACGCATCCCTGCACTATAGACACCCCGATGCCCTGCCCCTAGCACACCCACCTCCCCCTGCCGGCCACTCCACCCCGCCATCCCCCAAGCCACCAATCTCTTCCCCCATCAAACGCCCCCCCCACCCCCCCACATAACTAGCCACCAAGCCACAACTCCACACCGCCTCAAAACACCCCCCCCCCCTACTCAGACCACATCGAACTCCGCGCCTCCCACTTACACCGAACAACACCACTTACCTCAGACCCGCCGCACCCCCGCCCCCCAGCCCCTACAATCATAAACCAACTTCCCCATCCTCCCCCCCCACCTTCCAACCGATTCACCCACCTCCCCGCCCAAATAACCTATACAACTCCACAACCCACACCCCTCACCCATCATCCCTCCACTTCTCCCTCACACGCCCCTCAAACCCCCCAAACAACCCACTCCCCAGCCCCATACCCAAAAGCCAACCCCAGTTCCTACACACATCCGCCACAACCCAGCACCCTCTCCATCAACCCGCCCCCACCCACGTCCACACACCCCCCGCACACCACAAAGAGGCGACACCCACGAACACTCAACAAAACTCAGACATAGTCCACCAAAAAAAAGAAAAAAACCAAATAAAACACAAATAATTACATACTATAACTCAAAAAATTGACTCTCAACAGCTAAGCCCTAAAAACAAAAAAAACTAAGAATGTCACAAAAAACAGAAAAAATAACGGATGCATTAAAAAAAACACAAGTTACACAAAGTACTACCAACAAAGAAACCAATAAGCAACTAGATAAATCAAAAAGAACTAAAAACAATTAAAGAAAATAACAAAAACACAACAAAAACATAAAAAACAAAACAATACCCACCGCCAATCCACAGAGCTCCCCCACAGCACACCACCCGCCAAAACATAAACCCCTACCCTCCATCGCCACAAACCGCTTATACGACAAAAACGTCCCCTTAGAAAGACCACTCCAAACCCACCACCACCAGAGCCAAACCCCCAAACGACCCCAACAAAAAATGGATACAAAATACACGCGACGTTACTAACACACCAAAAACCAAGCCAATGTATTAGTAACTAATGGAAATCCAAACAAAACACAACTTAATACGGTAACAGTAAGAGACACAGAAAGAAGTATAGCCAGAAAACACATATAAAAAAAAACAAAATACGCATAACACCATCACAAATCACATAAAAAATAACTACAAGCACACAATAAACCAGACAACAAGAGAAATTCTCCATAAAGTCAAACTATCAACGTCCATAAAAAAAAGTGGCTACCAGATTAATAAGATACCAAAAATAACCAAATAGACATGAAAACAATGTATAAAACCATATCAAACGATAAAGTACAGTTTATAACAACAAAAATATGAAGAACTTAGTAGAAATTATACTCAAATATACTTACGAAGAGTAAGAGAAAAGTAGAGGAAACCTTCTTAGTCCAAAACAATAAAAAAAATAATCAATCGTAACACCAAAACAGAAAGTAAATTACTCATGTCACACCTCCTCATAGCCATAATTCACACCTCCCAATCACCCAAACACACCCACCATCCAAAAAACACCATCAGGACCCAAATAAATCAAAACCAAAAAAAACACAACTAAACAAACTACATTGAGGACAAATCAAAGAAAAAAAAAAATAAACAAAAATTTAAGAACAAAACAGGACACACAACACATAATAAACTAAGGCAAACACTAAAATAACAACAAAATAAAACTAAACACACGTAAGTCACGCAAACAAAGAAGAGAAACATCATATATAAAAATAGACCACACAAAAAATGACCCAAGGCAAAACCGCCAATTCACACAACAACTAATAACACTACACAAGCCAGAAAATCATCACTACAATAAACAAAAAAAGACATAGAATAAAAACCACAACCAGACAACAAAGAAAACAAACTAAAAACGAAACGTAGCATAGCTATACAGAAACAAAAAACTTAAACAAAATTCAACAATTAAAAAAACACAAAGATAAAACAAAACATAAAACCCACAAAAAACATTCTCACAAAACACATAACTTAAAAACACAAAATCTAATCAAAAAAAAAAATAAAGATACAAAAATTGAAATTTATAATACATACAAAGAAACAACAAAGAAGGAAACAAAAAAAACAAAAACACAACAAACCAACCGCGCCCCCCGACCCCCCACTGACCCCCCCACCCCAATCCCCCCACCCCACCCACCACACCCAACACCTTTATCAACCCCCACGCCGCCACGGCTCACTCGCCCACGGCCACCCAAAACATGCCCTCCCTACCCTCCCTCCCCCCCTTCCCTGCACCCGCTAGAATCTCCCACCCCACCCCCTAGCCAACTACGCCCATACCCCCATGCTAACGCCAAACAGGCACCCCACCCAACCAACACCCTCTAAACAATGAGACAACCCAAACACCCACACCCCGACCACCGACCCCCCAACCCAACTACAAGGGGGATGTCGGCGCAGACAACGCAAATAATGTCACAATAGAACATGCACCGCAATAACAGCAAACACAACATAAAAAAATAAAAATACTCAAATTAAGGAAACAATATTAGTTACACAAACTCAGCAAACTTATACATATGGAAGAACACACCATAATTAAAAACAAAATACAAAAAAATTCACCTAGCAAACTATAATATACACCAGAAAAGACCCCAACGACAAAACTAAAAAGCGATCAATCAAAAGCATACAAATCCACAACCGAATAAAATCTCTGTTAACAATGAGAAAGTCAAAATATAATTATCATTCGATGGTAAAAAAAAAGTGAGAAGTAAAAAATAAGAGACACAACATTAATATTAGCGCTTACAAACCAAGATACTTAAAATTACGCACAATAGTATATCTCTAAAAGGCAACAGAATGAAGACAGTTAATAGAATTACAAACCGTCGAGGAATATGCCCTTGGATCCAAAAACAAGCCAAATATAATTCACACCATTAAATTCTTAATAAAAACCGAACACACGCGCAACACCAAACTACTACAAAATTCAAAGCTAAGACATAATAGAAGTACCCCTCAAACCAAAAAAGTCATACATAAAATTAAATAAAAAAAAAAAAAAAAGAAAAAAAATAAATAAGTAACAATTACAAAAAAAAAATAGAAAACCACGCAAAAAAAACCAACAACTAAAAAAAATAACAAAAAAAAAAAAAGATACATAAAACCTTAACGACGACACCAAATAAATAAAATAAACGAAAAAAATAAACTAAGACCATTAAACAGAAACATCAGAATAATAAACACAAAAAACCCTCATTCAATACTTCAATCCACGTTGGCAGCTATACCTAAAACTCTTTAAACAAACAATAATGAACTCAATACCACAAGAGGTAATACACTATGTCCCACTATATCAAAAATAAATAGATATAAATCATAAAATAATAATAAACGCCAACACAACAAAAAATACAAATATAAGAAAGCCCAGAAAAAAAAGTATATCAAGAAAACAGAGATTTAAATAAACAAATAAAAAAAACACGATTAAAAAAAAAGAATCTAAAAATAAAAGAAAAAAAGAGTGATTAAAAACAAAGGAAACAGCAAAATAATAAAAAAAACAAAAATCTTAAACCGGGGGGGGGGGGGGGGGGGATCCACATACAAGTTTCACCTCCCCAGTCCAACTCAACACCTATCGCAGTCCACGTGATGATTGGGAGATGAGGGAATGGTGGAGGGTGTTGTGACCTCAGATCGCCCTAGGTATGGCGCACAAAAAATCCTCAAATCTGATTAATTAAGATGTCCGGATATTGTGGTTCCTACTTTTGACCCTCAGGGAACCATAGGACGAAATATGACTAAAGCACTAGAGCAATACTGGCAGACAGGTGCAACGGAGAAATGGACCCAGATGAATGACTTCAGGCAGGTAGTAAGTAAGTGGGTATGTTGACTATAGAATAAGTACCGAGTAGCCAAACAAAAAAATTGGCACAAATCCCTTCTTGGCAATCTAGATCACAGATAAGCCCACTAAGTACAGTAGATGCCCAGCTATCAACCTAGTGAAATCGGCACGTTTCTTAGGCCCACTGGTTAAACCACACAGATTGACACGACGACAAACAACAAGAAAGCACCCCCCCTAACACCAACACACAACCGAGATAATTACCCTCAAGGATCATTCCACACAGACAATTAAAAGGGTTCTATCAAATGGCCCTTTCGATATATCAAGCCCAGTCCAGGTGTGGAACTACGCCCACGGGGGAGGCCGATGCTCCAATCTACCGTCCGCAAGCCCCCGCGATCATACCCTTTTTATTGAAAACTTCCAGCCTTAAAAACTTCCACCACCCTATAATACCAGCTTTTCACCAAGTGAAGAGAAACACCCCACATGCACAACCACAAAAACCACATATGAAACCAACCATCGAGAAGAGTCATTATATAGGTCCAAAAATAAATCTTTAGTGCGAGTATCACGCTCATTAAAGGACGGATCTTGTGCAGATCCGCCTACCAAGTATACCGTCAGTGATAAAAGAAAAAAACAGATTTCCCCATAATACTATACCAAAAAAGATGAAATAACAATTAAATAATGTCCAACATAGTGGAAAACAACATTTCTCACGCGGTTGCAAAGATGAAGCAAGGACATCCGCGCATAGTCCAACCAACTCCTCCCGTTCTCACGCATACACCGGAATCACCATGAAGCATATAGGATCAGTTACTATGTAAAGAACACCCATGCTCATAACACATCGCACCGCCCAGCAAGCGTTTAGTTGTATATAGAATTGTTAACATATCCGGAGGCAACCATTACTTGTGACAACAGAAACTTTAAATCAACGTGGAAGAGGTTTGTTCACACGTTTTGGTTTCAAATTGGTTCTGAACCTGAAAAAGGTGCTTCAGGTTTTCATGTTAGAACCATGGTGGTTTCAGTGGGTGTGTCTGGTTTGACTGGTTGGAGAAGCAGGAAGGAGGAAACCATGAAGGAGGCATGTCAGAAACTGTCTGAACACAGTCTGTCCACCAGTGGTTCAAACCCTCCCAGTTAATCAGGTGCAATCCACTATCTGACATCTAGTTCACTTCTGTTGTGCAGCGATCTCCATTACTGACAAATCTGTGATTAAAGCGGTTCCACTGAAAACTGGTGGTAACTGGTTGGTTCACTGGGCCACACAGACGCTCCTGCCATCCTCCAAATTCTTTTAAAAATAGCTGCCATGCTTCAAATACTCGAGAAAGTTGCGAACCATGTCAGGAATTCCACAAGCGGACCGTGAGTTTCAATGACTGCGTTTCCCTGGTGATTTTCCATCCTGAGAATCGAGCCTCTGAATAAAAGATGATGAACCACAGCGCTTCAAGGTTCGGTACAGTCGGTATACCGGCCCCCGGTGCACCGCGGTGTCGGTTCGGTTCTCCAGCCTCGTCTCAGTGAGTCGTATCGGCCTTCAGCTCGCAGCCAGGCCGGCAGACACAAGTGGGACCGGGAGGCTGATGACGCCCTAAAGCCTCCGCACACACACACACACACACACACACACACCCCGGAGCAAATCTGCACTATCACAATTCTGATGGTTTTTACAACAATGTGGCGCCGTGTTTCCGCTCAGGCAGGAGGAAGAGGAGGAGGAGGAGGAGGAAGAGGGAAAGTACCGGGAGAAGAATCACCTTTAACGGAGAAAGGGCAGCAGCGAAAAGGGAGAGAGACACATCCAGCAGATTTCATGGAATGAGAGAAAGACCCAGAGAGGAGGAGGGGGGGACCGGCTGCGGCTGAGCGGGGAGTGGGTGGTAGAAAGTGGGGCACTGGTGCAGCTGCAGGCCCGTCCTCTGACCTCCACTCCCCGTCCCAGCCATTTTCTTTCATGCCCGTCGCCGCCGCCGCCTCCTCTCAGCCCGGCTCCACTCGGCCCCAGCTGGGCCCCGACTCCCCGGTACCGTGCTTACCTTCCGCTGCTGCTTCTCCCAGGCCGGGTCCAGCAGGAGGTCCCGGTCCCAATCGTTCTCTTGCTCCATGTAGATTTGAACACCGCCTGTCGACGTCTGGTTATTAGCAGCGTGGTAATCTACCATGTCAGCCTGGCCAAGCTGAGTGCGCGGCGGTCGGTCTGTCACGGGAGGTGGGAGGAAATCAGAAAAAAGAGAAACGGGGGGGAAAACCGCAGTGACGTCTCAAAAGAGGGAGGCGGCTCGGGGAGGGGTTCGCGGCCGGGCCGAGGAGTCCGTGTTCGGTCGCCGCTTCCAGCCGAGAGAGCGCGTCTCCGAGGGATGCCGAGCCGGTGAGTGAGTGAGAGTTCCCCGCTGCTGCTGCCGCCGCTGCCGGGAGGAGAAGAGCCGCTCGGTGCGGCTGCTGGGAGGAACCGGGAGGAACCGACCGGAACCACAAGCTGACGGCCGCCAGCACACAGGGTTCCGGCTCGGCCCTTCAAAATAACACACATGGGTTCAAGAGCACTGACTCCACACAACACAACACAACACACACACACACAGGCTTTCTCTACTGACATAGAACCATTCATTCTGATTTCCATTCCAGACACAATATATTCAACCATAAAGAAAAGTTCCAGCCCACCTATAAAAAATCTCCTTGTGTTTAACCATAATCACAATATCAATGATAATTAGAATCTATAATTTTACATTGCACTACTATTGTGTATTGTTTAATCATTGTAATCACAATAATTATTATAATGACCATCAATAATAATTAATTTTATTTCACTCCACCTTCCTTGACACACAAGGAGATAAATAAACACGTGAAGGATTAAAGTAAAATCAAATGTTGAAGTAAGATTAGAAAGAGACATTTACATTTATAGAGTCAGTGCTCAAAAGTATTTTTTCATAAAACATCAGACGAGACAAGAAAATAAAGTTCATACAAATAAATGACCTGTATTATTATTGAGTATATTTGTAAAGAAATTGCACTTTTAGCTTGACGCAGCTGAAGAGCTCTTTATTTTCTCAATGTGTTGACAGTATATATATAATTAGTAAATTATGTAGATGCCATAAACTGAACTGCCTTAAGAATCAATACAATATGAATTAATAAAACTAACTCGAAACAAACTCTACACATGTGATCTCTTATGGAAATAGATTTATTTTCTGTGAATCCCCACAGCTCTGGTGTTTTATTTTGAAGGTGTCCTCGCCTGTTTCCTGTGATTAAACCTGTGTATTTGTATTGTTCAGCCCAGACACCGCATTAATATTCATGACCCATTTGGACGTGAGCTGCAGAGACAATGAAACATAGTCGATCTAAATATTAAACAGTTACTTCACTTATACTTCTCTAAGAAAGATACATTATCAACACGAAAAAATACTTTTATTGTAACACAAATTAATTAGATTGTGTTTGTATTACTTGTTAACTTTATTTAATCAGTTAACAAGTGTATTTTTTCTGTCTTATTCACAACTTACCAATTTGTAAACTGTGCTGCTGTGTTTTACAACTTTAATTTTTAATTTAATTTAAATTTAATTTTCCTCTTTATGCTCAGAACTCGTGTCCTGAAGTCAAGGAAGTAGAATAACTTGTGTGTATAAAATTTAGCAGAGGAAGAATTCAGTTTGTTAATGACTTTAGAACAGAAGTACAACCTGAGGTTTATGTTTATGTTTTTGGACCAGAACATTCAGTATTTATACTTCTGGGTCAATTTTATCTTTTTAAAACATTTTCCTTGTAAAATATTATCTATTGCTCAGTGTCCCAGCCTCAACAAGATATGAAGTAACCTGAGAAGGTGAAATCGGTCTTTGTTAGATGATTTGTGTGCAGCCTGGGAACATCAGGGGGTCATGAACCAAACGCTTTAGAGCCACTGACCCGGGGGACTGACATCATAAAGCGCCTGAGCTGCAGCAGCAACCATTACTCCTGGTTTGGAGGGTTCCATCCCATCTGCAGGAGCCACCTTCACAAGTAGGTCATGCTCAGGCTGTCCTGGTCGATTAGTGTCACCACAGCCCAGAGCAGCATATACACTCCGGCCCTGAATCTGTCATGTGATGCCATACAGTGCGGCTGGGCTCCTCGCCGCGCTGTGATTGGTCACCACAGGCCCGGGTCATAATTGCAGCCTGGTCTGGGCTCATTAGCAGGAACAAGGGACTGTTTTTCTATCTATTTAAGGAGGGACACACACAAACAGCAGAGGAACACATTCTCATTGTCCAGATTTTACAAGAACATCCAGACTTAGGTTCCCACAACATGATTAACACAGAGACCAAACACACACTGCGGATCACCACGTCCTTTTCCCAACTGAGGGCACAGCCTCTATCTTTTATCTAATTAGATAAGACGTTGTCCTGATTGTCTCCAAACTTTACCTGAGACAGAAACACACAAACGCTCCCCATTCCCCAAATCCTGACCTGAAACTAAGTCTAAACCCCAGGGACACTAGAGTCAAGTTCTTCATCAATCATATGTATAAATTTAAAATGTTAAACTACAGGACAGGCTGTCTTGAACTCATGATGTAAATGAGTTCAAGTCTCTCAGGTCTCATGATTCAAGCGACCTTCACATGTGCAGACAGTTCATTTCAATCAAGTGAGTTTTAACATTAAAGACGGAGCCCTGACTTTATCTTTATATTTCTGAATTGTTATGGTTGTTTCTTTTATTCTTACAGCCAATCGGCTCTTTGGGATTTAATCCATAGGTCAGATGTGGCCAAAGTTATTTTACTTTGTCGAGCTGCTAGTTTGCTCATTTATTACACTGACAATCGACTGTAACACCGGAGTTAAAGATCTATTCAAATCACTGTTTATTCATTCATTCGTTACAGTCGCCATTTCTTTTTTATCCGCCAATTTTACATAGAGTTAATATGGGTTCGCCTATTAAATTTTGAATAATCTTAATTTTACTGTAGCAGCCAATTTACGGTAGAGTATAACATCATTATATTCTTATGCCACATTTACATTGTTAAACACGATAATCAACCTATACCTAAGAGCTAGATAAGTAATGGATTAAATAGTATGAAACGTAAAGTAAAAGCAGTTTTCTTATCAGGTTCGACTCTCCGCTCCTAAGATTGCATTCTGAAGTGTCTTTGAGCAAGGCACTGAGTTTAAATTAACCATTTAGAGACTCTCACTGGTTGTTTTCCACTTCAGCTTAAAAGCTTTCAACAGTCATAAAGCTGCTGATACATAGACTGTAAAGAAACATGGAAACCATGATGGATGTTCTGGTTTTATTTATTTTTTGATGATAGTAAAACAGGCTGAGGCTGATGATTGGTTAAACTCTCCATCCACCGCTCGCTCTGCTGCACAGAATCACTTCTCCTCAAATATTTGTTATTGTGAAGCATACATTTGTTAAACATACATTTAGCTTAATTTCAAATGATTATTATCACAAAGGAAATCAGATGAGAAAAACACACCAGAAAAAAAACACACCATGAAAAAAAAGGACCAAAAACTCACAATTCCCACAAATAACCTAGAAAACCGATGTCACCTAGAATCCAAGAGCGATGCATCTTTTCATCCATTCCTTCTAAGAAAGAGATCACGTGTCCAGGTCCGTCCAAACCTCTGTCACTGAGGACTTGTGTGATCTTTTCAAAGAGGAGGGAAAGTTTCCTTAATCTCTCAGCGTGGGAGAATAATCTTCTTTGCACAGAGTCGGTCACAGGACAGAAGATGCTGCTGTTCACTCACTAATGATCAGAATCAGTTCTCAGAGACACCAGGTGTAACCAAGTGTGGATCTATTTCTAGTATATATTATATTATATATGTAGTTTTAAACAGCTAGTGTTCAGACCCATAAGTCCTGAAACTTTGAGACATTGCTTCTCCTTGGTTACATGTATCACACCTTGGTGATACGTGTGGAAACTATTGTGCAACTTTACTTTAGAGTAATGTAGTCTATGTTCATTTTTAAACTGCGTTATTTAATAGTATTTAGTAAGATAATTAAAACCTTTATTCCTAATGTCAAACCGCAGTTCTTACTCTATATAATTGTTATTTAGCCATCACAGATTTAGTAAAATATCACATATAAACTAAACTTTTTCAACTATATAATTATTTTTATTCAAGGTATAATCGGAAGAGATGATTCGACTTTCTGCTGTCGGAGCTCGTTCCACCATTCAGGAGCCAGGACAGCAGTCAGTCAATGAAATGATCAGTGAAACACATGATGAACTACTGGGCATGACATGGCAGTTTGAAGCCACAAAGGTTGACACCATGGATAAGAGCCAGTTCTCATGTTGAGCAGCGTTTAATTAATATCATTAATTAGTTTGGAAGTTTGTTGTTATTTGGAGTCAAATGTAGTAAATTCAGGCTCAGGAATGATCTGAACATCGTAGAGTTTCCTGAAATCACTGAAGCTCAAAAGTCACCGACACAGTGAATCATACACTTCACTGACATCACAGCAGCACGTCCGCGTTTGACCTTTGACCCCGGATGTTTCCGTGACTAAACGATGACTCCGTACATGAGGAAGAACTAAAGGCACAGTATGTCCTTGTCTGCCTCATGTTTCTGTCACTGAACCACACTTGACATCGTTCATATACACAAATACAACAGATATCACACATTGAGATCGAGCAGTGAAAAGAAAATCAACAACGAGGTGAGTGAGTCCTGGTGAGTGCGTCTGAGTGGAGCCGGTCAGTTGTACATGGTCATGTGGAGCCACTGGAACCAGAGAGAGAACATGTAGTGGTTTATTTTCAGTTCTGTTGTAATGAAGGAGTCTGGGTGGTGGAGATGTGTCTGTGTTCATACCCGTCTGTAGCTCACTGCTATCGTTCCCATTCCAGCCACGTCGTACGCTTGGAACTTCTCTGTGAAAGAGGAAAAAACAGTTCACCTGAAAGCTTCTTTGGAGCTCTTCTTGTTGCATTAGCTTCTGCTGACTGACGATAAAGATCAGCTGCAGAGACCTTTCACAAATGTTCCTGTTTCCATCTTCTTCTTCTGCATCATGCAGAAGAAGAAGTCTCTGCAGTTTCCTCCTCCCTGTTTCCCACGCCTCCTCCTCACCTCCCCCTCCCTCACCTCTGCTCCTCTTCACCTCCTCTCCTCACTTTGCGTTGTTTTGTAAATTTAAACATTTGATAATTCTGGATGATTTCAACATGTTATAGTTTGTGCAGCCTCTGCTGAGACAACGAGCCGTGTGTGTTCCTGCCTCTCCTCCCTTACGTATCATGCTCTCCAGTTTCATCACCAGGTACAAGAAGCCGGGGTAACTGATGGTCATGTCCGGCTCGGTGTATCTCAGGCCGACCAGCTGCATCACCAGGTCGTCCACCGTGATTCCTGCAGCACAAACACACAAGAGTTCTTCTTTCATTCAAAGAGAAGCTCAAACATACAACTGTGTGATCACAGCAGAAATAAGAACTTCCTATTTCAAAACTTCTGTCGCCTGAACAGGGACTTGAACCCTGGACCCTCAGATTAAAAGTCTGATGCTCTACCGACTGAGCTATCCAGGCTCTGAAAGATGACATTTCATTTAACGAAAAAAAAGAACATACACAACTTATAATGTGACATGTTGAGGCTTCATCATTGAGGCAGCAAATTAAATGAAGACAGGAAACTGAGACTCGTCAGTCAGACTGCACTGTGAAATAAATAATGTAATATTCACTTTGTTAAACATCATCACTTCAAATGAAATAATTCAAACAGGGCGTCTTAGTCAGTTTAGGATTTGCTTTGTTGTTATTGTGAAAGTGTCTGTGCAGAGAAGGTCCTGCTGCACTGGGCCTCAGCTGCCAGTCAGACTGGTTCATGTCAGGAAACACATGCTCACACTTAATATAACTGTTGGGTTAAGTTAAATTAAGACGGATCATTTAAAGATATCATGTATAAGTTGCCTTAGCTTCATAGTTGTGTAACAGTAGTGACCCAATTGTCACTATAATCCAAGTGTTTTAAAACTTGTGTCGCCTGAACAGGGACTTGAACCCTGGACCCTCAGATTAAAAGTCTGATGCTCTACCGACTGAGCTATCCAGGCTCTGAGAGAATGGGTTTCATCCGCAATTAAAAAAATAAATAACAAAAAAACGCCATAAAACAAATTATAATGTGACATGTTGAGGCTTCATCATCAGTGTCACAATGTTTGTTCACTGTCAAGGTTTCTGATAATCCTCCTACTGCTGTTTTACTTCCTTATTAGAAGTGAGTCCAAGGTATTAACTTCACTACATGTAACTGGGTGTGTGTTTTTTCTCTCTCTCTCTCTCTCTCTCTCTCTCTCTCTCTCTCTCTCTCTCTCTCTCATGTCGCTGTACACATTGTTATCCACTCTCTGGATCCTGTGTTGGATTTAATATAAACTATAGCATTGTTTAATAACCTATTTAATAGAACTTTACTTCATTTGAATTAGAGATTTGAGCGTATTTGACTGATGAGGCAACAACTAAATCTCAGAGTTAATGTTCTCTGACACTTTAAAATGTTAGTGTAGGATGTTAAAATGATTGTAATGTGTGTCAACATAAAGTAAATCAGGTTCTGATGCTGATTCTTTATCTGATTCAAACACCTCAGTATTATATGTGACTCTATATTTGTTGTTAAAGGCAAAGTAGCCGGTGAAGAGAGGTGGTTCGACTCCCCCTACTGGTCACATAACAGATGTAGAGCCTGAATCTATCAGACGTGTTTTAACACATGAAACCTGTGAACACAGCAGAGACATTCAAAGTGGGAGTGACTCTTTGATGGATGAACGTACCTGCAGCCTTCAGAGCCGGAGCAACCTCCTGATACTCCAGACGCTTGGTTTTGTTCTTGTCAAACACCAGGAAGATGTCCTGAGGAGGAATAAACACTGTGCATGAACAACCGCACTGACATCATGAAGTTCAATTCAACAATGGGAACCAGTAAAACGCCTCAAAAGCATGTTTTCCATCTAAGAACAGATGAATACAGTTATTAATCAGTGTTCAATACAAACAAGCACAGTGACTGCCCTCTACTGGTTGGAACATGGCTATTGCAGTTGAATTCTTCTATTGGCTGATGTGAAGACAGTCAACCACCGCCTCCTTACCGTGTGTGATGTTAAGCACTTGTTTAGATAAGAGCTAGACAAATAAAGTTATTATTATGACTGCAACACACGTGGTGGGGATGACAATTTATTTAAGAGACACAAAGATATTCATGGTAATTATAGGTTTACAACTATTTGAACATTAGTCTTAGGTCACATCACCACTTCCACCATGGTCCTCCAGCTTACTGGTAATCCATCTTACTGGTCCTCCATCTTACTGGGGCCCACTTCAGGGGGTCCTCTACTTCTAAACAACCCTCTGTGTCAAACCTCCATGTTTCAATGAGCTGAGGACGTCACTGAAACTCGCCCTCACTCACTTAGGGTTAGAATTAGGTTGAGGTTGGGGTTAAGGCTCTTAGCTATGATGGTTAAGATTGAATGATATATTTTCTTGATGTCCCAGTAACTGATTGTTGATGAGCTTACCGTCCACCTCTTGATCATGTCCCACAGACCCAGGAACTCACGCCAGTTCAGCCGAGCGGTGCCCTGAGTCTGGATTAAAAACTGAGGTCAAGAAAATGAACCAGAACAGTTTCAACAGAGTCGGCTCCACAGATCTATCAATGAACAGACTCATTTTAAGATGGCAGCATTAGGACTTTGAACCGAGTCCTCACTGAGAAGATTAGCATCCTGAACTAATAAAATATAGGGGGGTAAGATGTAGGAGTTTTGTTCCAGGAATCCAGAGATGCCATTAACAAGATGAGTCTATAACTTACATGTACCAACAGACACTCACACCTTGAGAAACACAACAACCTAAAACTGTTTAGTATAACAACTCTCAGGTACACACGTTAAATATCTGAAAGAAACACAAGTTAGTCCAGTTCCCTGTACTTGTTCAACCTCTGAACTTCTGAATCTTCACAGACAGAGACCTGAGAATCCTCAGAGATAATAACAGATTATATGGTCATGTTTACAATTTAAATTAATTAAAACTTTCTGATCTTTGGTGTCTAGAAAAGTAATTTTTATCTGTGGAAGTGTGTGAGTTTGTTAAGATATAAGAAACAAGGATACATCGGTGAGGACCACCAGACTCTTGCAGTGCTCCAGAGCCAGATTCTTCTCACTGCCGGCCAACACTGAAGACAAATCAGCAGAGAGAATGATTATAAATGCAGGACTTTAAATCATGATGTATAATGAGAACTGAAACTTTGATGTTGCTTGAAAGGTGAGACTGTTTTGCTGCTCGATGTTGATCGTATGTTATATATTCTTATGGTAATGATAATAAGGTTAAAGTTCATTTCACTCAAAGTGGGTCTTGATACCGAAGACATAAACCAAACTTTGTTGAGTTGAAAGCAACATACCTCCAGGAGGCTAACCTTCTAAATGCTGATCTGAGAGCTGTTACTGACATGTTGAAACTTGTGCAAACAACCTACACAACTCACACATTTGAGAGCTTGCGACTGACATTGTTGACGGGAGCTTTGTCCTGCAGCTCTGATCTGAAACTCCACAAATGCCAAAAGGCTCCTAACATGTTGTTTGCTCTCTAGTGAAGCTCAGTCCAATCACATGTCGTATCCCAGGTGACGTGGGACACACTAACCGCACAAAGCAGTGAAAACAAAGACACGCAAACTGATGTTGAATCCACAGAGACGTCACTGACCTCCTCCCTGTATGGCCTCAGTCAGGAGGCTGTGGAGATGCAGCGGTTTGCAAATCCCCTTCTGATGAACACAAGACATGAAACATTCACCAAACAAGACTCACACCGTCACTCCTCGTCATATATCTCTCTATATACTTATTATCTATATCTATATATATATAACATCTCTGAGGTGCAGGTAAATCTCACCTTGTTGCAGTGTTTCATGAACAGGCGTCTGGTGGATTTGGGAGACGGGAGCGCAGCCTGGTGAGGATGTGACGGCTGCAGACAGAAAACACAGAGTCACATTTCTGTTTACAAAGCACTGGAGTTTCGTGGGGTTTTAAATATTCCAATGAAATCAGTTAATCACCGTTGCTTGAGCTGATTTATGGCAAAAAGCGTTTTTAATTAAGTTGGCAGTTTATCCGCCCACTTATCTCAGTGCGCGCTGGCACCTATCCCAGCATGCAATGGGTGGGAAGTGGGCACGCCTTTAATCCACTCAGCAGTCTATCCCAGGGCTGATATGTGCAGACAGGCGACCATTTACTCTCACATTCACACAGACAGGAGACTAATCTGCCGGTTTGAGGCTGAGCAGCAAATCAAATGAAGACAGAAACTGTACAGTGCTCACACAGTCTGTCAGACTGCACTGTGACATATATAATGTAATATTCACTTTGTTAAACATCAGCACTTCAAATTAAATAATTCAAACAGGTGAAGAATTTGCTTTGTTGTTATTGTGAAAGTGTCGGTGCAGAGAAGGTCCTGCTGCACTGGGCCTCAGCTGCCAGTCAGACTGGTTCATGTCAGGAAACACATGCTCACGCTAATCCTGACTGATGGGTTCAATTGAGCCAGATACCTTAAAGAGATCATGTATAAGTTGACTTGGCTTCATAGTTGTGTAACAGTTTTATATAATCCAAGTGTTTTAAAACTTGTGTCGCCTGAACAGGGACTTGAACCCTGGACCCTCAGATTAAAAGTCTGATGCTCTACCGACTGAGCTATCCAGGCTCTGAGGGTGGTGTTTCCTCCGTCACTAAAAAAAAGACATAACACAATTTATAATGTGACATGTTGAGGCTTCATCATCAGTGTCACAATGTTTGATCACTGTCACGGTTTCTGATAATCCTCCTACTGCTGTTTTACTTCCTTATTTGAAGTGAGTCCAAGGTATTAACTTTACTACATGTAACTGCCTGTGTGTGTGTGTGTGTGTGTGTGTGTGTGTGTGTGTGTGTGTGTCTCTCTCTCTTTCTCTTCCAGTTAATGAGGAATGTTACGACCCTGAGGTCATGTGAAATGACAGTAAAGACTTTATAGGCTCAGATTTTATATCCTCAGCTCACGTCTCTTACCTCAGTTTGTGAAATGACGTCATGTGATGGTTTGTTAGCTGGACTGAAAACAGAAAATGAGAGAATCATCATAATTATGATCTCAAACCTCGAAACGCTCTGTCATAACGGAATGGACGAGAGTCTAAGTTGTATTTTAATGATGTTTTACTTTCTCCAATGTCCCGAAAACTACAAAATCCACAGATAGCGCGATGACTCACGCGGCCGTGTTGCTCTGCTCCGTCAGCACCCGGAGGAGGAACGCCCCCTGCTGGTTGGGCTCGTAGGTGGAGGGGATGATGATGTAGGAACCAGGTGGTAGGGCACCACGGAGAACCACCTCCCGGCGTGAGGAGTAGTGGGTGCTGCAGAAGACGGGGCGAACGGCCTTCAGCTCCTCAGGAGACAAGTATGTTTTTGTGGGATGGACCTGGTGAGACGGACCAGATTCATTACACATGGATACTTAGTTCTCCATCGTAAAGTACTACGTATCCTTCTTCCTGTCCAACATCTTGTTTCAGTTGTGTTGCTTTAATCGTACGTTTTGTGAAATCATAAAATTAGAAATTCACACGAACTTAAGTAGTTTCACACACTCAAAGATATTAGTCCCCCCCCCCGCATGAATTTGAAAAAGTCCAAAAATTTCCAATGTTGCATCGTTAAAGAAAGTAAAAAGAATCCTGTAGTTTTTATGTAATGCTGAAAACAAACAAAGAAGCTCCAGAGATAATAGAACCTATTCCAGCATGCAATGAGTGGGCACGCCCTTAATCCACAGGGCTCACATGTGCAGACAGGCAACCACTCGTCCTCACATTCAATGAATCTGCAAGACTATAGGCTCCCACTGGGGCAGCCAAAAACACACAGATGAGTCAAGTACAGTCGTGTGTGTGTGTGTGTGTGTACCGGGAACACATGCAGGGCGAGGGACAGGTTAGTGCCTCTGCGTCTGTGGTGCTTCTGCATCAGAGACAAAATAAAGGAGCAGCTCTTCTTAGAGTCGCTGCTGTCCCCCTCCGGCAGGACGAACTGGAACTGAGGGTTCTGCCAGAACCAACCTGCAGAGAGAGACACACACACACACACACACACACACACACACACACACACACACACACACACACACACAGCGAGACATGTGTAATGATAGTTAAAGACCCAGAATAACAATAAATTACTTGAAGTGGACATCTCATGAATTGTCGTAGTTGCCCCATCAGTTACTCTGTCGTGTCTCGGCTGCTGGCAGAGACAAGCTACTGGACCGACTCCACATGTTTTGTGAATTTCAATCATTTACACATAAACAATTATAAACAAAGGTTGAAGAGATACTGGAATTCCCCTTTCAGTGAAATGTTAGAGTACTTCCTCCACCACAGGCCAAATGACGCGTCAGAGACTGTGAGTCATTTCTACCTCCTTGGGGAGATCCTCCTGCTGAGATGCTCGGCACCCAGTTCCCATGGAGCATGATGCAGCGCCACGGCAGCACGCCGGAGTCCGGGCTGTCGGTCAGGTGACACACCTCCATCGTCTCAAACTGCTTCCCGAAGTCCGCCACCGACATCCTGAGTGAAAGGAGATCGTTCACGCATGAACCCGTCAGTCAACAGAGTCAGTTTTGGCAGCAGCTGTGTTTACGTAGATTGGTATCTCAGAACACTTTCTTTAACCTTCCTCTGACACGTGAGATGAGATCAGAACCATGAGTGCATGAGAAGAGAAGCTCTGTGAGGTCCGAGCAGCTCACAGGAGCCGGTGTGTGTCACAGAGAGACGGACTCACCAGAACTCGCCGTCCTCCCTTTGGACCCTCTGAAGTCGCTTCTGCTCCTCGGGGCTCACGGTGCTCCACTCCGCACTGGAGACAAAACCACAGGCAGTGAACAGTCAGCTGATATCTGATCCACATCTTCATGATAAGAGGATTAAATATTATCTGTAAACAAATACAAGTGGAGCAACCACATCAGAGAAGAAGCATGAATTCAATTTGAATGCAGCTTCTATTTCATTCAAATCAGACGTGAGAATATTAACACTGAGTAAACAATGTTTTTGCATTTGCTGCAAAGTCCTTGTTCTCAAATGTGACTTTCATTTTGGAAACCACCCACATCAGGGAAAGAGGCCAATTCAGAAAAAGATATCAGAAAAAGTACAAATAAGTAAACATGCAATATAAATCCATGTAAATATACAAATATAAGATTAATAGAGAAATAAATACAGTGTATGAGACTGAGACACGCCTACAGGCTCAGACAAACTATTTCAGGTAGTTCGTGACAGAGAAATTAAATTGTTCTTGCAGGTCTTTTTTATTTTTTTATCAAACAACAAAGATAAGTAGTAAATGAATCCGGTTAATCTGGCTCATGCAGTACCAACCCTTCCACATCGCTCCAGGGACCCACCCACTCCGTGTTGCCCCAGGGGTTGAGGATTCTCACCAGATCCACGGTGCCATAAGCCGTCTTCACCTGGCAGAGACGGAGAGAAGCTGACACGTGAGGGCAGAGCGAAGGAGAGGGGGGTGCACACGTCCTGCAGGTGAACTTAATGTGTGCATCTGTTTGTGCAGCTTGACGTTTGTGCATCAGACTCAGAAGGTGGAGATCAGGCTGTGGATCAAAGCTGCTGCCAGGACTCATCTTAAGATCTCAACAGAAATATTTAGTTGAGATTCTGTGAGATTGATTCAGTTAGAATCTGAGCCGACAATAGTTCACCTCGTTCAGGGACATTTACCTTTTCTACTGCCGTCACAGAGTAGGCATGTCTGTACATGATCCCCAGCTCATTTCTCTTTTCCAGAGGACCCTGGATGGACAAAACAAACATCCACCCACAGTCAGGACAGAAGGAAAACCCAGAACAACATGACTCATCGTCTTCCAGCGTCTCTCTGAATCAGGGTTTGTCTCCAGGGACATAAACGAGTCGGATCTTTATCACTGTACCTGACAGTTGGCACAGTTGATGAGCGCTCCTTTGGACAGAAGGTTTTTGAGGATGGCCGGCAGGTTCCTGGGCAGCAAGGAGATGTTCAACACCTCCGACACGCCGCCCGTCATGTCCACCATGGCCTCGTGAGGCAAGCCCATGTCCAGAGCTCTGTAGCCACCTTTCAGCCTGAGGACCAGCACAGACAGAGATGAACAGATGCTCAGATAAACAGAACTTCACATTAGAGTGAGACTGAATGGACAAGACTCAATTTATTGTTCTTGTTCTTCACAGTAAAGTCCAATTGAAAATGATGAAGTTGATTCTGGGTACTAACTGGAGAAGCGTCACAGGTTACAGCAGAAATGTTTGAGTCTAATTTAGATTTTTCTTATTTAGAATTTAACTTTACGTTAATGTAAAAGATTAAAAAAACAATATTGATCTTCTGCCCAAAAAGAAATAGGAAAAAGTGTCTTGATTCATGGAGCATTATTTCATTCATCTTATTATTTTACACACACTTATTCTTATTATGCAATCCGCCACTTTAACCATTTTCAATTTCTTTAAATGTGAAAGTTTTTAGACATTTTTGTCAATTTCAAAAGAGATAATTCAACAAAACGTTTTGTATATTAAGAAAACTTGAACATACACATGAATCAATGCGCACACACACACTCACTTGGCATAGGCCTTCTCCAGCAGGGCGCTCCAGAACTCGTGTCTGTCGGGGGAGCTGAGGTAGATCAGGTTGTTGTCCTGAGTCTGCAGCAAGTCGTCTATTCTCACCTCCTCCCACTGACCGTACTGCCAGAACTACAGAGGGAGACGAGAGTTCATCACAACAACCAGGACCTGCCTCAGAGCCTTTTCCCAGGGACTGAGTTTACTGTATTTACCCTGAAGGTGAAGCTTCCGTTGTATCCGTCCTGGAAACTCTGCTCTAGAGGAACCACCTTGACCAGTAGGGACGGGTTCACAGCCAGGGAGGCGATGGCAGAAAGGAGCCAGCAGTCGTCTGAGGAGGTCAGAGCATCATACAGATTATCACTGTTTCTATTTGAAATTAACTTTATATCATAACTTGTCACCTCACAGAGCCACTCAGCTGACTCATCATGTGATAACACACTGTTTTGTGTAACACTGCAGTGGTTGTGTACTTACTGAGTTTCCCCTGGCGGATGTCCAGGCGTGTCGCTCCTTTCACGATGAACTGAGGTGATGGACACAGCTCCTGCAATCATCAGCAGTGGGTCTATGAATCTCAACTCAGATTCATAGACCCACAAACAGAGGAGCTGCAGAAACCTGAACTGAATTCAGATCCCTCAGGAATACATGAGCTCAAATGAGGTTTTCAGATTGTGAGACTGAAACTCATGATGAATTAATATGTGCAGATGATAATGAGAACAAACACAGCCAGCAGGGAAACGGCCACACCCAGCAGAATGAGAACACATCACAGTGGGATAAGGTTTCATTATGAACCCAGGAACCCCTATAAGATGTGTTTACAGTGTGTGTGTCTGTGTGTGTGTGTGTGTGTGGGAGGGGGGCTGCACCAGTCAAACAGGATTGATGTGTGTTCTGAGATGAACAGGCAGCTGAACGAGGAGCTGAGTTTACACACGTCTCAATAAAGAACACCTGAGGAGGTTTGTTCTCTGTGTTCACCTCATCAGACTGAATCTGCTCCGACTCATTCTCCACTCACTGAACCTGCTCTGCTGGATTCTCCTCTGACCTTCAAGATCCAGGTTTAAGAAAAGAACTTCCAACCACTCACAACGTGCACTGACGTTTGGTTTTCATCCAGTTCAACCTGCAGCACTTCCTCTTTAAAGGTTTTAACGGCCTTCATTTGATGGAAGAGATGAAGCGTGAAAGGGGGAGAGCGGAGTGACCCCCAGTGGAGAGGACTGATGCCTCAGGACTGAAGGCTCCATGCAGACCAGAGGACACACCACTGTATTCTATATTAGTCTTATCTGAACAAGAATCAATCACCTGAACAGGGACTTGAACCCTGGACCCTCCGATTAGCCGAGCTCCTAAATCTGATTGTTGGATGGATGCAAAGACAAACTCATGAAGGAAAGAGGAGGAAGTGAAACCGTTACGTCTGATCCACTGAGGAGACGAGTGAGTCACTGACAGTAAATCTGATTTAACACCAGGCCGTTGGGCTGTAAAACACAAGGACTATGAACACATGTACCTGCTGGTTCATAAAACTGGTAGAAATGCACGTGTGTTGAATGTGTGAGTGGGTGAGCACATGGTTCAACATGTTCATATCTCTCTTTGTTGGGCCTTTGTTTCTTTATGGAGGAAACAGTGCTGGTGAGAAGTGGGTGGGAATCGAACCTGTGGCTGCTGCAGGAGAACTCACCTGGTAACTCAGGGTGCACCTTCTCTTCACCTCTTTTAAGAATTTCAGTATTTCAACTTTATCTTTTTTGATTTTCTAATGAAGGCGTCAAATGTTAAATAACATGTTTTGTCACTAATGTGAGAAGATTACCTGGGTTTTTGTTTTTAATCTCAGGAGTTAAACTGTGAATGTGGACGTGTTACTCAGTAATGTGTGTATTAGTACTAGTGCTCCCCTATATGAGAGTAACAGTTATGGTGTGTTTATCCTGTTACTCAATCTCTTTGCAGTAAATATTCAAAAATAACCTGCAACACTTTTTGATTTTTTGCTTCAATTCTCATTAATTATCTTCAGAAGCAGAAATCAGGTTTATTTAAAACATGATTCAATATTTACTCTTTCTGTTGAGACATAACTTTAGGTCCTGGTACTGAACATGGTGTCTCCTGCAGGGAGGACAACCTGCAAAGTGTGTGTCTGTCTCTGTGCACTAACATGTTGGAACAGATAATAAAGTACTGGTTTTACCACGATGTGTAACTGGCATGGAAATATGTGGTATCTCATTCAATATTATGTATTAGCAAATGAGAAACTATCCAATAAGTACTCAAGTAAAATGTTCAAAAAGGTAATAGTACTTGTTGGACAGTGTATTATTGTGTAATAGTAGATTAATTAATATAACATAATGACTGTTTAATGAGGTTTATCATTGATTTACAGCCTGTACTGGTGGTGAGGACGCTGCATGTTTTCAAAGTGTATTAATGTTCTATAACCTGAACTTTATAGCATCTGTCAAATAAACAGAAGGAAAACAAAGTAGAGTAACATGGAAATATTCATATAGAATAAATAACCCTTGTGGTTTCTTTACCTTCGGTCTCTTCCACGTCACCCCGGGGTTCATCTCCAGGTCCCCCAGAGGGAAGTGGTAATCCACGAACAGCCCGTCCCGACCCACGGTGCTCGCGTCCCCGCTCTCCGGAGGCATGTCCCCGGTCAGCAGCTCCGTGAGCCAGCGGCGGGACTGGGACCCGAGCAGCTCGTCGGAAGACACCGAGTCCACGTCGTCCTCGGACGGAGGGAGGGAGCCGTCCGAGGACACGCTCACCGACTTGATCATGGTGGAGGCTCGGGGGGACACTGCTGGTACTTCAGGTACCTTAGATACCTCAGGTACTCTAGGTACTTCAGGTACTTCCATGGGTACTTCAGGTACTTCAGGTGAGTTTCCTCCTTTTTATAAACGCAGGTAATAAACCCTGAGGACACGCCCCTTGAGCACAGGGAAGTGCCGCGGCTCATCGGATATTATCTCATAATATAATAACAATAACAAACTCTATTCATATATATTTTCTTTAAAAAGTTAAAAGGTGTTTAATAGAAAGAACAGATGTGATTAAAGAGAAATCAGCTGATGTCAGAGGGGAATAAAACACTTAGCTTTATGAAAGAAACAGTTCTAAGAGATTAAAAACAACCTGTAGACGTTTCCTGTCGGATGTTAAGAGGTAAACTCTTCTAGTTTCAGGCTTTAGATTCAACAGCTGCAGTCACACAGGGAGCTGGAACAGTCACCTTCACATGATCCTCAGGATTAGAACCTGTTTCTTATCTTTAAACTGAATCTGATGACGGCTCTTATTGTTAAACAGGGAAATGAGATCAATGTTAAATTTCCTTAAATCAATGAGACCGTTCCCTCAAAGTGAAACCTACTGAAACAGAGAATCACACATCCAGTCGTCTACACTTCACACACAGGACACACAACGCAACAACTATCACATCTTAATCACACTTTAATCCACTGAGCCATGTCAGTTATTAAAGTTGTGTAACAGAAGATATTTAACAGTCACACCAGGAACTTGAATCATTTCTGGGAAGAGGAAAAATAATTCAAATGAACACAAACACGGACTCGGGCTGGAAATGATAAATTACTTTTATTGAGAAAAGTTTGAAAACAAATGATGCGGATGAATCTTGGAATCTGTCTCGACTGAAGACTGTGTGTGTTTGTGTGTGGGTGTGTGTGTGTGTGTGCGCTTTCATCACTGAGATGTGGCCATGATGCTGGAAACACCTGAGAAAAGAAACACAGGATAATTATTGATCAAGTAAAGTCACAGAAACTAATTATAAACTCAAAGTGAAACTTCAGGAACATCTGGATTTCTGTGTTTCTCTCTCGTCTCAAACTGGATTCAGAGTCTGGATGTTTGGATCTGAGTCACTCACTCTCGAAGTCGATCTTCTCCACGATGTTCTTGGGCTTCACGCTCTCCTCCTGGTTGAAGATGAAGATCTGACCGTCCTCGTCCTCCGTCCAGCCGTGTTTGTTCATCCACACCTTCACCTGCGTGTCTGCACACAGACGCACAACTCGTCAGTGACAGGAAGCACAGTGGGTTTGTGGTCTTGTGTATTTTATGAAGTGGCTGTAAAGGTTTGTGTTTTCCTGGTTAAACTTCTCACCCAGTGGATCTCCCAACATCTCAGCCAGTAACCGGTGCTCGATGGTCTGGTAGGTGATGCCCACTACATGACAGATGACTGGAGAAGAAGAAGAAGAAGATCAGTTACACAACAGGTGATGCACGGTTCCTTCCTGTTCAGAGAAATGACCGTGAGGATCAACTGTCCGACGGTGAAACTCACATTTACGAACGGAATTCTCAAATCCAGTGATGCCGTCGATGAGCTCGCTGTTCTCCTCCAGACTCGTCTGTGAGAGACAAAGACGACGTCAATCAACAACAACACAACACAAAGAGGACAAGAGATGTTGAAATAAGGAAATGGAGAAAATCCTGTGTGTGAGTGTGTCTCTGTGTGTGTGTGTGTGTGTGAGTGAGAGTGTGTCGTACCCAGAAGCTCTGGAAGTGACACGTCTCCAGCAGGTTCCCCAGGTACAGGATCTGTCTGATGGGACGTTCCTCTTGCTGCTTCACAGTAGTCAAGGAAACAGACTCCGAAACAACAACCCCGCCCCCCCCAACCCAAATCCTTCTACACAAACTCATCACTACACTATAGGACATAAATTCTTTCACCAGAAACTCACCATTTCACCTCTTGAGGTCAGAAACAGACTCGACTGTGATTAGATGTAAGTTTATCTTTGAAAGAGGCAGAAACACATGAATTTAACAAAATGGCAGAAGAATCATTTAACTCCGCCTTTTCTCTGTGATCCACGCGACAGAGGGATTTTAAATCTTATTGGTGCTGCACTGCTGAGACGGTAAAGTGAGAGTGTGGAGGTGAGTTTTAAATCAAGCTGCTCGACATCACACACTCACACATCAGACCCTGAAGTGTGTCTGATTACTTCCTCTGGTCTCAAACCAGATCCTTTAACTTATCAAACCAGTTCAGTCGAGGCTGTGGAGTCTGACTGGAACCACACACAGTAGTGAAGCTGCACAGAGTGGATACGTGGGTCTGGTCGATCATGCACTTGCACAGAGTGAAGTCGGTGTGCGGCAGGTTGGTCAGCGCCTTCAGGAGAATCTGGGAGGTCACGGTCACCTGGAAGTAGGCGGGGTTAAACTGGTACCTGCACAGGAAGAGACCGAGTTAGTGGGAACTTCATCACTGACTCAGGAATCATGGAAACGTTCATTTCACTACAAGTGAATAACAACGAGAGAAATTAACTGAGGAGGAGAGACGTGGAAATCTAACGACTCCTGCAGCAAACAGGAAGTCGTGGTACATCCAGCAGGTCAAACAGGAAGCTGTCATCCAGCGTCCCTGTGTCTTCTACCAGTAACTGAAGAACTGTGACTCACAGCTTCAGGACGGCCAGGTTGGCCTCCAGGTCGTAGGCGTTCTCCTTCGCCTGCGTCTCCACGTAGCGCTCCAGGGTCGCCAGGTTCTCTGGGTTGTACCTGCAGGAGGAGGAGGAGGAGGGGGGGGGGAGGAGGGGGAGGAGGAGGAGGGGGAGGAGGAGGAGGAGGAGGCGTCATTACAGTAACATTACTTCATGCTTATTAATTGAACCTGGTCTTTTGTCTCCTGTGAGTTTTGTCTGTTCAGTTCATCACTCGTTCAGAGACGGTGTCGTGCTTCTCATTACACAGGTTTGATTCCTGCCTGAAAACATCACAGGAGGATTTATAACATCCCGAGTCTCAGTTGACTTCCTGTTTAGTTCGATTCTCCTCTTTTCTGTTTGTTCTCGACCTGAGTTTCCCTCCTGGAGATCCACACAGGATCTCATCTGTCCACATCTGTGCAGATGTTAAACAGCTGTGAGGAGGAACCTGCCTCTGACGCGCTTCTTCTCTTTAACACGTCACTAAGAACACAGGTGATGACGATGCAGCTGTTTTAAGCTTCAGTCATTAAAACATAAAAACTATTAACTATCAAATATTCTTCTCCGTCTGACTAGAGAACCACGTGGCTCTTAAACACGTGTTTTAACTGGTCGACTCTCGTGGTTTGATCTCAATCTGCGCTGAACTGGAGCTGAACGAGCTGACGTTAGCTTAAGCGCTAGCACACAGGCTAAGCTAGCGCTAGCACCGGTGTCGTGCCGGACCATTCGTACCGGTCGATGCCGCGGAGCAGCTCCCCCACGTTCGTCCGCATCTGCTCGAAAGACAACGCCATCGCGACCCGAGTGTGTTCACGGGGAAAGTTAGAGATGAACACCGGAATAGAATCCACACGTGCAGCCGGAGACAGAGGAGGCACCGGAGGGAGAAAAGGGTCGGACCGGAAGGAAGGAGAACGGAAAGAGGACACAGATGATCGACGGACCGTGAAGAAGCGCTGTTACTGTGATAACGCTGAAACTGTTATATTGTGAATTTATTGCGTATTTAGTGTTTTTATTGTGTATGTGCTGTTTTTATTGTTTATTAAAAACCGAACATTTACAGACTTTTCTTGTTTTTCTTGTGTTTTCCTCCAGTTGCCTCGCTGTATTCTGAAAGTATCAACCGGAAGTGGTAGCACGCTTCTGTTTTCATCGACGACATGTTACTATTTTTATTGTCTGCAGTTCCAAGTATAACCACCAGGGGGAGGTACACACTAAGCGTTATAACACGAGTCTGAACCCCTGCGGTCAAACTGAGGTACTGCAACCCGTTTAAAACAGTAAAGCTAGCGTTAAGGCACACAGAAGAGAAGTTAACTACTTCCGGGAAATACTTTCACAGTAAAAGAACAAAAATTGAAAAGACGAAATTTGAAATTCACGCTCACTGACGTTTTTATTCCTTTTTCATTTTTGTTTTTTTATCTCCAACATACATTTGTTGTGTAAACAGTTAAATCCAGGTTGTGTGTTATTAGGTTGCAGAGGCCTTGACCTTTGACCTCTTTACTATCAATGAGTCAGGAGGAACATTTCAGCACATGAGAAGAAACCCCAGTGAGTTTCAGGTCCTGGTCCCAGTTGGTCCACGTGGACAGGATCAGACCCGGGGGTTCAGGTTCAGGCAGTTACCTGCGGTTCATCATCTGTCACGTGTGGGTGTCTGAGAGCCGTGTGGCAGATGTGAGAGCGTAGGCATGGAACCAGCTGAGACGTCTGCAGAGACATGAGGAGGAGGAGGGATAAAGGTCAAACGCTGAAGAGGGCATCTTTAGCCAAGAGAGAGAGAGAGAGAGAGAGAGAGAGAGAGAGAGAGAGAGAGAGATGCTGTCTTTCTTTTTATTCTACACTTGAAAAATAATCCTTAATCCTTATAATGTCTTATAATCACAGACACTTATACAAACTGGTTCCACACAAGCATTTGTTCTCTTACTAGAATAATAAATCAATGAAACTTTAAAAAGTCTGCTGCTGCAGCTCGGTGCAGAAAAAGTAAAGTTCCATCTTCACGTGAGACACCAGATTCTTCCAGAAAAAAAAACATTGTCTTTCCAGAGAAATCCAGAGAATAAATCTGAAGAGTTTCGATGTTCACGTGATTTTTGTCCTACAGGAAACCACCAAGTGTCTCCATCGCCCCCTGGTGGCTGGCTGCACTACTGGTCACAAACCCTGCCTCCTCCATGTTAGAGGATGAAACATAATAAGACAAAATTCACCAAAAACAATATTTTGTAACAGTAACTTTAACATCAGTTTAAATTCAACCTTCGACTAGTTTCTTCTTTTCAAAGTTCTGTATCAAACTTTGAATACAGTCGATCTTCACGTCTTCAGGTCTGAATTCTCAGCTGATGCTTGAGTTCACTGTTTATTGTGCTGGTCTCAGATCAGTTCAGGGACGACAGGTGAAAAGAAGTGAACATCCTGCAGCGCTGCACAGAGACTCCCAGAGTGTAACCACAGCCCCTTATTTATCTCTGTGCAAATTCTACTGAACAGGAAGTTTACAAGGAGCTTCAACACACACACGCACACATGCACGCACACACGCACACACACAGATACACACACACACACACACACACACACACACACACACACACACACACACACACACACACACACACACACACTCCAGTAAGTGTGAATCTGAGACTGAAACTTGCGCCAAAAAACTGAAACTCTACAAGAATCTGCTGCACACAAACTTCAGCTCTGACATCTTCCCAGCGTCTGTGCTCACACACACACAGACACACACACTAACACACTGGAATCTTTAAAAGTTTTTCATACGTTGATCATGTGAAGATAAAAACAATAGAACACACAACAATCTGTGTCACACATTCACATAGGACCCTGAAAAAGAAGAACGGTCTGAGAGAGGAAGGTGTTAAAGACAGAGGGTGTGAAGAAGGAGGTGAAGAAGGAGGTGAAGAGGGAGGATCGATGGCAGAGTGAGAAACAGAAACAGGAAGGGGTGTGTGTATGTGTGTGAGTGTGTGTGTGTGTGTGTGTGTGACAGCAGCTCACTCTCACTCACACAATCAGAGAGACAAAGAGACACTGAGCGTCTTTTATCAGCAGCTCACATCGATGAGTCCTTTCGTTTGGATGCCTGCAGATGTAAATGCCTCAGAGTGTGTGTGTGTGTGTCTGTGAGTGTGTGTGTGTCATTGTGTGAGTGTGTGAGTGTGTGTGACATGCCTGAGGAGGAGGATTGGTGACACTGGACTAACATGGACCTTCATCACAGCAGAGCAGCTCTGGAAATCTCCACCAGGAATCCTCAGGACGACTTTGAGATCCTGCTGCGAGTCGGAGGAGGAACCTACGGAGAAGTGTTCAAGGTGAGAGTCACCGACTGATCAGAGATCAGTGATCTGTGATCAGTGATCAGTGATCAGTGATCAGTGATCAGGGATCTGTGATCTGTGATCTGTGATCTGTGATCTGTGATCTGTGAGTCGGTTCAGATCTCATACTGTTCACCTGAACATTTAAAGAATATTTGAAAGAGAATTAAGCTTTTTACTTTATTCTTGTGCATCAGATCAGAAACTCTTTTTTTTAACCTCGGGGGAAATCGGGTTTCGCTCGAGTCGCTCGAGCCAAGAACAGAAATAAATAGAGACTCAGTCAATTCGAATGAAAAGAAATGAAACATATAGATAAGAGAATGAAATTAGTTGAGGTTGTAAAAAAGTATGTGCTTAAGAATGTTTAAAAAGACTTAGATTCATCGTTGGTTCCTTTTTAACGACACAGTCAGTGCAGGTCCCAGCTCTGATGGAGGAAGTGGGTTTAGCACAAAGTGAAAGTGTTCAGCTACACAACTGAAAACTTTCTGAGAACGTTTCTCTGAAGCCGAGTCGTCTCAGCTCATCGAGCTCCCTTCAGATGGGATCTAACTTGACCCTTGACCTCGTCCCTGTCACTTTAATGTGATTCTCTCTGTTTCCTTGTTTCAGATTGTAGAATGAGTGAAAGGTTTCTGTGTCTTTAGTCCAGATGTTGAATGAGAACCGGCTTCATCAGCAGGTCCCTGATCAGTGAGGTTTAATCTGTGACTCTGTGGCCTCGATGTCAATGAACTTCTGACCTCATAGAGATTCATGACACAGTTAATCCCTCATCAGGTTTTAACTTTAATGTGGAATTCAACAGAAAAGTTCAGGTCATTCGTTATTTCATGTGTTAGCAGCGCTGTCGCCTCACAGCAAGAAGGTTCTGGGTTCAGATCCCAGGTCAGCCGGGGTCCTCCTGTCAGATGTTTGGTTCTCTCCGGGTGTCCGTCCTCCTCTCGCTGCTTGTTGAGCTTCTATAGGTGTGTATGTGAGACTGAATGATTGTGTGTCTCAACCCGTCCACTGGACAGAGCTAGGGACAGAGTTAGGGACTGGGTTAGGGACTGGGTTAGGGACAGGGTTAGGGACAGGGTTAGGGACTGGGTTAGGGACAGAGCTAGGGACAGAGTTAGGGACAGGGTTAGGGACAGGGTTAGGGACTGGGTTAGGGACAGGGTAAGGGACTGGGTTAGGGACAGGGACAGGGTTAGGGACAGGGTAAGGGACTGGGTTAGGGACAGGTTAGGGACAGGGTTAGGGACAGGGTTAGGGACAGGTTAGGGACAGTGTTAGGGACAGAGTAAGGGACTGGGTTAGGGACAGGTTAGGGACAGGGTTAGGGACAGAGTTAGGGACAGGGTTAGGGACAGGGACAGGGTTAGGGACAGGTTAGGGACTGGGTTAGGGACAGGTTAGGGACAGGGTTAGGGACAGGGACAGGGTTAGGGACAGGGTAAGGGACTGGGTTAGGGACAGGTTAGGGACAGTTTCAGGGATAGGGTTAGGGACAGGGACAGGGTTAGGGACAGGGTAAGGGACAGTTTCAGGGATAGGGTAAGGGACTGGGTTAGGGACAGGGTTAGGGACAGGGTTAGGTCAGTGGAGCTCATGTCTATTTAGATTGAAACAAGCTGCACCAGATTTCAGACACTTTCACAGACCAGTTTCCTAAATGAATGAAACCTCCCAATGTTAAAGAAAATCTAGAAAAAGATCCTCAATCTGCCGTTTGTCCACATCAGCACAGGATTTAAAATGTCCTTTCTAGACCCAAGTCCCGTCCTTCAAACAAGGAACTCTGATTTGTGGTTTCTGATGAGAAACAAACAGTTGACGGGGTGAAAACATAACCTCCATGGAAAGGGTCATATGTTCTGATCCTAGCTTTGGTCTCGAGTTTGGATCCTTTGGTTCTTTGCCGCCGGCCTCGGAGATTTTGCGGACATTTTGATGACTCAGCAGAAAGTCGGCTCTCTGCTCAGGACCAGTAAATATCTTTTCTGCAGAGTGAACGAGTTTCCTCTCAAAAGGTCAGCCTTTATTCATATTGA